>JAECMU010040286.1:2019-18896 GCA_016106625.1 Dracogyra subfuscus
GGGGGGGCTGGATGTAGCCCAGTGGTAAAGTGCCAGCTCAATGCACGGTTGGTCTGGGATTGATCCTCGTTGGTGGGCCCATTGGGCTATTCTCATTCCAGCCAGTGCACCATAACTGGTATATCAAAGGCTGTGGTATGTACTACCCTGTCTGTGAGATGGTGCATATAAAAGATCCCTTGCTGCAAATCGAAAAGAGTAGTGCATAAAGTGGCGACAACAGGTTTCCTCTCTCAATATCTGTGTGGTCTTTAACCATATGTCTGTTGCCATATAATCAAAAACCAAAATATGTTGCGGACAACCTCTCTTTGTCAACCAGTTGCACAACAGGCAACCAAGAAAATCATAAAACAAATAAAATGAAAAACAAAACAAAACTGAAAAGTATCGGCACTGACAACTTGACTGACAGGTCACCTAACGCTGCCATCCACTCAGTGATGCATCCCAGTACTGACGACTTGTACTTAACAAGTGAATTTTTTAGACACCATTTGGCAAGCTTTAGTCTAATTAGTAATTAATAATGAAATATTTCTTAAATATTGTCTTTCCTTCAAAACTAGTTCTGCATTTTGTAAAACATGTTTTTCATTTTTTAAGTTCTTTGTATTTTTTAAAATTAAATTATGTTTTTGTTAAATTATTTAGTAATATTGTCAATATAAATTTATATGTATTTGGTGGCAAAATAATCTGGATAGGGACAGACTACTAGTAGTAGTACTAAGTAGGCTCGATTTGATATGAGACACAATGGTTGGTATCACTGAAAATGCAGATCAGGCCCGCTATTCGTGATCGTCATGTGTACACTGTTTTTACAGAATATTCCCATGCTTTCTCACTCTAAGGAGCTGTTATTGAATGCTGGGTGTTGTTTGTTAAAAATTATGTATCCTTTTAAAAACAATATCTTATAATATTACTCATCTTTAATTTGTTCAATCTCCTACACAGAGGTTAAACAGTCGTTAAAAATGTGCACTGAATAATGTTGGCTAAAGTACGTCACAATATTTGGAAATTAATGATACAGCCTTTGAAATGAGTATTACATAATATGTGGGCAACCAAGATGATGATGTTGGGCAACCAAACTTCAGCTATTTGTTGCCCACCGGTCAACCATCACAATTTCACATTTGTGCACCCCTGTGATTACTTGTAGCTTGACCTCTGTAGTAATTAAATATTTAAACTGATTTGAAGTTACTTGTTTAAGTTGTTACATGTAGTACTTTACTGCCATCATTTATCTTTTTTTGTTTCGTTTTTATTTTTCAGGTCTGCATTCAGGAAAAATTGATGCTCAGTGTGAAGCCATTGTCAAATTCCCAAAATTGTTTGAAAAATATCCGTTTCCAATCTTGATCAATTCTGCATTGTTGAAGTTGGCAGATGTCTTTCGGACTGGGTAAAATAATTCACTCAATAATTGTTTTATTTCTTTCATTGTCTGCTGATTTGGCTATCATTTACAGTTATATATACAGTTGTTGGACTGCTTGGTTAATCAACAAACCTGTAACAATAAAGTGAAACAAGAGTCTGTGACTTTAAAACGGGGTAATTCCGTTTAAAAATAGACTAAAGCTTGTCTCCATAACCATTACTTTTGTGATATTAAAACACCAGGATGACCATTTGGAAACACTTTGTATAAATGTATGGAAATAGATAATCTAAACAAACCGTCCTCAAGTTGGCTCAGTGGTGTAGTGGTTAGGCCATTAGAGTCTAGACATAAATCTGGTATGTTCTGGGTTCACAACCCATTACTGGCTCCCATCCAGCACAGCGGGCAGCATAGCCCAGTGGTACAGTGCCCGCCTGATGCACGGTCGGTCTAGGATCGATCCCCGTCAGCTAACCACTGGGGTTTTTCTCGACATAACCATAGGTCCGATGCCGATATAACCGTAATTTAATGTGTTGAGTGCGTTGTTAAACAAACTAACCCCCCCCCCTCCCCCCAAAAAAAAAAAACCCACATCCAGCACAAGCTTAATAATATGATGGGTAGATGTAAGGACATTACATCGACATCTCTGTCAGTAACCATAAACATCAGTCCAGGAATGACAACATGCTTTCAAAATAATTTAGGGGGGTCTGTAGCAACCAAATTAAAAACATTTTTTACCCGGTAACCTTTAATTAATTTTTTTATTTCAGAAACAACTTTATCCGACTTTGTATCCTAAAAGTCACCCAGCAGAGTGAAAAACATCTTGACAAGATTTTGAACGTCGATGAATTTATTCGTCGCATTGTCACAGTCTTGCACAGCAATGACCCTGTTGCCAGGGCAATTGCATTGCGGTAATTAATATCATTATTGTAATTAAGTACATTAAGGTAGTGAATCATCTTACATTGATAAGTAAACTTACATTCCAGATTTTAAGTTTAGAATTTACTGTAAATCAGAAAATAATGCATCATAATTTTATTGCATTTGGACAGGTACACACTAAATGGATATACAGTGAAAGCCCTCGAGACCAAACCCTCACTAAACTGGAATTATCTCAAAACCGGACATATTCCACTGTCCCGTGATTTCCACATCTTTTAACACTAAAGTTTACCTCTCTAAACTGAATACTGGACGAATGTCACTTCAGCCAGCTTACCTAGTGTAATGTGTGCATGCTCAGGTTAGCTGACAAAAGGTTATCAGCATTACATGTGGCTGGGCACAGCTGGCAAATAACAATTAAGCAATTAAAGATCAATTGACGGCTTTGATATTTAAGTAACTAATGTACACAAATTAAGCTTTGTGTTTATTTGCAGCTTTGTTGTAAATTAAGTTTAGAGAGGCTGAGTTAGGATTTGGGTTATGTGTTTTTAAATTACGAATGTGATTAAAATTTAAAGGCTCATCACAAGTATGTTACTTGACAAACATGCATGGCTTCTAGATTATGGTAGCCCCACTGCCATGGCTTGTGATATTGAATGTTGGGCTAGTAAATAACTACTATTGCCATGTCTGACAGCTAGTGAATTTGTGTGTGTCAAATGATACAGTTAAATCTATTTTGTAAATATAAATATCCTGACCCCACCCATAACCCAATTTTTTTATTGTTTTAAAGCTCTATATCCTTTAGGTGACATATCTGATTACCGTATTTTCCGGAGTATAAGCCGCTACTCTTTTTTTTTCATATTGTCCAAAGTACGATAAACAGTTATCAGTGTTGTAATAGCACCTACCGGAAACGAAATACAGTTGTTTTTAGTAATAATGCTCCCGCATAACTGGGGCATGCGAGTCATCACCTGCTAAAATATGGACCTTTTTGGTCTTAAGAAATACTATTTTATAAGTATGCCCCCACTCAAATATTTTCGTAACCTTTGTCACGGTTACTAAACAATGCGCTTGCGTCACCAGTGGCTTTACAGACTGCTTGTTTAAAATGCACATGTTTTTTCACAAGATGACTGTAAATATGGGAACTGCACATGCGTGACCGGTGGTTTTACAGACTGCTTGTTTAAAACACATTTTTTTTCTCAAGATGACTGTAAATATGGGAAGAATAAAATGTACCAGTACTTTTATTTGGAATTACGTAGTACCGGTACAGAATAATTTAACACAACCAAGTGAACATCAAAAGTCAAAACATAAATCTATTACACTCATCCAGCAGATCGCACGTGGTGTTTGACCTACATTTGTTTGCATGCCGCATGGCCTTTGTTTATTTTTGCGGCTTATAAAACGGTGCGTCTTATATATGAATGGATCCTCAAAAATGTGTAAAAAACGGGTGCGGGTTATACAACGGTGCGTTATATACTCCGGAAAATACGGTACCGTATTACTATTATTTAGTAAAATTATATTATGTGCTAATGAATTTTTAATTGTGGCTAGTGAACTTTAAAATCACTGATCCCATGGCTAGTGGATTTTAATTTGTTGTTCCTTTCAAACATTTTCCCTATTTTAAATAACAAATAAAATGCTTTTGCGTCAGTACAAATCCCCGAAAACCTGACACCTCTGTACACCGGACGTTTTATTCGGTCCAGTGGTTGTCCGGTTAGAGGGGTTTTACTCTATTTATGAATGCATCTGGTTTAGGTTTTTTTTTACCTTTGTTCTATCATGTTCATTACATGATTACTTTCTACTGATATCCAATAGTAGTTTCATTCCAGTAATTCTAACATGTGTTAGTATTTAGTTTGTTGTTTATCTTTTCACGTTATATTTGATTCATGGTATTATTGATGTAAAATATAATGTGTCATGTTTTTTTTCTCATAAATATCATTTTCACATTAATTTCATGATTTAAAGTATTTGGATTCAGAGTAATAAGAATTTATATTGTAGTAATTGCAGTAAAATAGTATTTTGTTATTTATTGTAGTGAAATAGTGATCTTGGTCCTGTGCATTGCCAAATTAGCCAATTGCTAATGTTTATACAAAGTGGCTACAACATTAAGTTTTTGGTTAATAAAATTATCTTTAAATTAACCACACTAAATATTAGAAAATTTGACTAAAACTAAATTTGTTCCAGTTTAATGTCTAGTACGGTATATCATGGCACTGCATGCGATGTGCACAGATCTTGATAGTTTGTATTTTAATTTTTTTATATATTTTTTTAATGTTTTCATATTTGAATGTCAGATTAGTCCTTGGAGTCAAACTCATGTTGCTTTAATTATTAATAAAAAATAAAATAATAATAATTACAACAAATTAATCAGGAATTGTACATCATAGGTTTTTAAAGAAAAGACAAAACTAAATTTTATCTAATTAAAATCAAACTAGTTTCTAGTATGCTTGACATTCATTTTGGGGAATTCTTGAAGATTCTGTCAGGTTAGAAATAATGCTTGTCATGTACATAAATATATATATGGTTGTTTGATTGCAGAACACTTGGCAGCATTGCTTGTATAATCCCAGACAGAAAGAATGTCCATCACAGCATTGCTGTCAGTCTTGATTCCCATGATCCTGTAGAGGTGGAGGGAGCCATATTTGCTGCTGAAAATTTTTCTGATCAGTCAAAGTGAGTACTAAACATAAACAAAATAGTCTTACACCTCAAAACAGATTTATGTCTGTGGAATGTCCAGTGTTATGTACTGAATATACAGGGCAGGACATTCCCCTCTGTGCATAAGATTTATTTTTTGATTTTCATGATGATGGATTATCTATAGAACTCTACTGCAGTGACATCGAAGCATCAAATGGTTTTATGATATAGTAGTGCTACGAAAATTAAGTGGCCAGCTAATTACAGCTAATTACATATTTGTTTTATTCATTACTACAATGTATTGCTATTTGTCATGGAGGTGATTATTTGCTCTCTGTTTCCACAGAACATTTGCTGCTGGTATTTGTGGCAAGATTGCCAAAATGATATCGATGATTGCAACTCCTGTCGATATGAAATTGAAACTGATTCCCATACTGCGACACATGCATCATGACATTACCACGGCAACCAAGGTATTTATTGATATAGTTGTATTTGTATTTGTACGTAATAACTAATCTGTTTTTATTAATATTTTTATCTTTATTATTTTCTTCTCTCTGCTTGGCAGAAGTCCACAAATCAGAATTGAAGTGAAAAATTGTTGTGGTGAATATCAATATTCTCAACTTCTTGTTTTAGTGAATTATAAAGTAGGTTAATCTCAAATCTCATTCTATGCATTAGAAGTGAAATGTTGAAATCCCCAAGTTTATGTGAAATGACATGAAATTTCAAAAAGATCTGTTCCACTGTTTTGTTTAAGTATCATATCCCACATAATACATTATAAATCTCTTTATGTAATTTCCTTTATATCTATGTGCAATTTTTAAATAATATTTTGTAAAGGCGAGAAATGTGTGCCTGTCTCTGCTGGAGGGTTTTCCTGCTGAGAGGTTTGTGACTCTGACGCTGACCACGATGTCGCAGCTTGCCGCAGACTCGCTGTTGGACCTTGAGAAACAAGTTCTTCTGTTAGTGACCTACATAGAGACTGACCCTCGCCATTCCGTCAAGATGGTCGCACTCCGAGAACTAAAAATCTTGGCCAAGAAAGGCCCCCATCTCTGGCAGGAAGATGTTGTTGAGGTACCCTAACATGTAAATAAAATATATAGAGGTTATTACCAGAGTGTTTTTCGGTATCGTCAATATCATATATTAGGAATAAAAATTGTATTATGCGAGCATCTGGCGAGCATAATACATTATTTTTATTCCTAATATATGATATTGACGATACCGAAATACACAAGGGTAATAATCTCTTTATCATATAATCTTTATATAACGTGTTTTTGTAAACTGTACACGCAACTTTAATTCCAGTCAGCCATTACTACATATTCAAATGATGTAAGAATATGTGGCGCGGTGTATTTTTGAATGGAAATGACGTCATTTTGGATGTCCTTACATCAAAACAAATTAGGACCTAACGTTTTTTTTGTTTTCTGAACGCTGGACAGCTTTCATTGTCAAATTGACATTGAAATGTTTTTATTTAAGGAATATGAATGCATACGTCAATTATGGAGTGTCACCAAAGTACTTTTGCTTAAATGTCAATAAACCTAGTGCCGTAACCTCGATTAATTTACATCTACTTTGCAAAGTTACCAAATTCTTAAAGTATTTGATCAAGGAAAATATCACATACTTTGATTGCACTGAAAATGTAAGATATTATATGATAAAATTAATTATTATATAGTTCTGGAGAATTTTGAATCTTATGATTAAAAGATATTGGTGAGTTAATGTCCGATGTTGTTTTGGGTGGGTTTTTTTATTGATGTTCATCTAAAAACATTAGTTTCTTGTATGGTGTGTTCTTGGTGGTCCTAATGTTTATTGAAGCATAAAAGCTCAAGACATGCTCTTGATGTGGGTGTGTATCAGAATGTTTTAATAGTCAGTTTATAACAGTATTTTCAGAGTTCTCATTGAAAATAATTTAGTTTGAGCCAATTTTTAAATATGTAGAATATTTCTTTGAAATGTATCAAAAAGAGGCTAAAAAAGAAATTATTATTAAATGTTGTAGCAAGATTAACAGTGGGCAAATTCTTTTGACCAATACTATTAAAACATTCTTTTGGGTGTCATTAATTATTAGATTTAGCTAGAATTAGAATTCAGGAGGTTAAGAGAAATGCCAGCTGTTTTTGTTTTTTTAATGTTTTTTGTATATTTTGTATGTTGGCGACTTCTTGAACATTTGTTCGTTTGTTTGTTCGTTCTATTGTTCATTCATTGGTTGGTTGGTTTGTTGGCTTGTTGATTTGTTTGTTCACTCATTCGTTCATTAATTCATTTCAGGCTGTGAGCAAGTTTGTACTGCATATTCCTTCAGTAAAACTGAAAGTGTGTGGTGTCGAGGTACTTGTGGCTATCTGTAGCTCAGTTGCAGTACAGTTAGTGACTTTTACTGCAGGTTTGTAATGTTTGGTGATTTAGTCAAATATGTAATGCTGAGAGTAATTATATACCTGTAGCAGTGTGCAACTCGATGTGCGGTCGTTCTGGGATCAATCCCCGTCGGTGGGCCCATTGGTCTATTTCTCGTCACAGCCAGTGCACCACGACTGGTATATCAAAGGCCGTGGTATGTGCTATCCTGTCTGTGGGATGGTGCATATAAAAGATCCCTTGCTGCTAATTGGAAAGAGTAGCCCATGAAGTGGCGACAGCAGATTTCCTCTCTCAATATCTGTGTGGTCCTTAACCATATGTCTTGACGCCATATAACCGTAAATAAAATGTGTTGAGTGTGTCGTTAAATAAAACATTTCTTTCTTCCCTTGCTGCTAATTGGAAAGAGTAGCCCATGAAGTGGCGACAGCAGATTTCCTCTCAATATCTGTGTGGTCCTTAACCATATGTCTTGACTCCATATAACCGTAAATAAAATGTGTTGAGTGTGTCGTTAAATAAAACATTTCTTTCTTTCTTTCATTTTAATGGGGTGGGGTTGATTTACTGCTGATTGCTAACATAGTCTAATGCAATAACATACAGTATCATTTGGCATAAACATAGTTTAATATATCAGGTGTGAGATATAGCTCAGTGGTCGAGTACTTATTTGAGGTGTGATTGGTCACAGGATCAATCCATCTCAATGGACTCTGGGTTTTGCTTGTTATAACCAATGCCTCATAACTGTCTGTAAAAAAAGTGTAGATATAAAATGCCATGCTGCATTTATGTTAGTAATATCCTAGGTGTTACCAGCAGGAATTTTGCTCTCTTGATCAAGGGGCAGGATGTAGGTTAGTTGTAAATCACTCGCCTGATGCTATGTTCCATACAGCATCCTTGCAGGAATATGGAAAATCATTCTTTTTTCATTTATTCTAGATTCCAAGTTGTTTGCTGTTTGTCAACAATATTGTTACCATGACAACTTGACCCTTGCCACCAGGACTGTCCACTTGCTTTCTCAGTTGGCAAAATCACAGAGTGAGTTCTGTACTTGTAGGAACATTTGGATTTGAAGAATGGTTTCTGGTTTATTAAAATATATCTTGTTAATGCATACAAATATTTTTTATTATTTTTTATTTTTATGATTATAATTTATTTAGAGAAGTCCAAAGTTAATGCATTAATTTGATATGCATTGTTTACCTGTTAATTTGTCTTAATCTTCTTTGTATAATACTTATGCTAACCTCAAACTAGCAAGTGCAGTTAAATCAGTGATGTGATTTGTTATTATTAAAAAACCCACAAAAACATAATTTCTGTGTTATGGCGTAAGCAGGTATCACATGACTGTTTTTGTACACCTGTCTGCTTTTCTTTTTAAACATGACATCTTTTGAATTTGATATACTAACACATAAATTTTAGGCTTTTTAGTTTCTTTGTTTTGATCAGATTATTTTTGTATTTCCTGTCAGATTGCCCTATTGACCTAGTTGGAGATGCTGTTAGTGCAATACAAACACACATCATTCTTCTAACGGGGGAGGAGTCCAAAACACTGCAACGAGAACTCAAGGTAATTTTTTTAATAATTGCTTTTAATTTATTTCCATGTGTATATCCAATTACGGTTCATAACTGGTTCAACAAAGGCCATGATTTATGCTATCCTGTGCAAATGAAAGATCCCTTGCTGCTAATCGGAAAGTGTAGCCCATGAAGTGGCGACAGCAGGTTTCCTCTCAAAATCAGTCATTAACCATATGTCTGATGCCATATAACCATAAATAAAATGTGTTGAGTGCGTCATTAAATAAAGCTCTTTTTTTTCTTTCTAATTATGGTTCAAGCACCCTAATCTGGGCATATACCTCAGCTATCTGGACTTTCTGTTCAGGATTGATTTTAAGATTAATGGTTGTTGGTGGTCAGTGTAGTGGTCTTATGTGTCTCTAATTAATTCTTTTTGGGTTGGAGCCACTCATGAGTTGTGAACCTAACACCCACCAGCCTATCATTACTATGCCTCTGACTGGTGTATCTAAGGACATGTTATGTGTTGTTTAGTGTTTGTGAAAAAGTTTTGCTGACACTATATCATATCTCTTCCATCTGTTCCAGCTGTGTTTACGATGTGCGATTGAACTGTGCCACTTAAAACCAGCTCTGGGCTCCAGTTTTGTTGACACTATATCATATCTCCTACCAACAACAAAAGGTACACACTCCATTATACCAGAATTTATTTCTTTACTTTTTGTTCATTAGAAATTTGAATTCTATGGACATTTAAAAAGCATAGTGTACACAGAGTCATGGTCAGCTTTCTAGTTTAAATAAAAAATTATGAAGGGTTTCGTTGCTTAATATGAAACAAAAACCTTCTTTAAAAATTTGTTTTGAATAATGTGACAGCTTGTAACATTTTGAATGTAGATGTCTGTTATCTGTTGAGTACATGATTTTTGGAAATCTCAGATTTGCAGGCTTGTATTAAAAAACTTTCTTTAAAAAACATTATGTATTGTATTTTGAAGAGAAACTCTTAATTTTTTGACAGATATGCAAAACATTTTTACAAATGAGAAGATTTATATTTAAGAATATCAGTTTACATACACATACAGATACACACAAAAACACACACACACACACACACACACACACACACACACACACACACATATATATGAACACACACAAATACACGAACACAGACACACACAAATGCACACGAGACCTAAATCGGTACACATTCATACAAACACATACACATATATATTTAAAATATTTTGTAATACATGTACCTTACATTTTTTACCTCAGACTTGAAGGCTGAAATTCTCAGTGAAGCTTTAGCTGCTATTGGATCTCAGAACAGCCAGGCACTGGAGTGTGCTGTGCCTATTATTACCAATTGTTTGGAAAACTGTCTCGAATCTAACGAGTGTATATCACAGGTAATTATGACCCAGGTTCATTGTGATAGGTGATCAGGAAATAAAGAGATAGATATTTGGGTTCCAAACCAGAACAAATAAAATAGACATATTAAGATGTGGGAAATATGCAGTTGCAGGGCTTCTAGATTGTGGTAGTCCCACTTCCATGGCTAGTGATATTCAGTGTTGGGCTAGTAAATAATTACTATAGCTAGCCCGACGGCTAGTTGGGGAAAAAAACCCTTGTTGCATGCTGCATTTACATATTTTCCACCCCAATCTACAGATTTTTAAGCTAACCTCCCTATTTAGGTGACATATCTGATTATTACTATTAGTAAAATTGTACTTATTTAAAGTAAGGCTAGTGGATTTTTAATCATGGCTAGTACATTTTTAAAATCACCGATCCTATGACTAGTGTATTTTTATAAAATTCTAGAAGCCCTGCAGTTGATTGTAAAAACTGGACAACGAAAACTTTGCTGATAATTGATTTAAAATTAGAAACTTGTCTGACCATATTGGAAGATCATTTAATAAACAAATAGCCAGTGAGGTCATTTTTTTTCCCACTGACAATAGCAGTAGACTGATAACATCTGAGATATCTAGTTTATACTTTATTTAATATTATATATTCCACTGACAATAGCAATAGACTGTTAACATCTGAGATATCTGATTTATACTTTATTTAGTATTATATTTTCCGCTGACAATAGCAGTAGACTGGTTAACATCTGAAATATCTAGTTTATACTTTATTTAGTATTATGTTTTAGTAAAAATTATAATATATATTTGCTTGATTTCAGAATTTTCAATTAAATCTGTGCACTCTGGTGTACCAAGCTGCAAGAGGTGGTAAAATCCCATGTGAAATCCATGAGCTTGTTGTAACCTGTGCTGGCCATGCAGACCACTGGATAGCCTACAAGATGGTTCGACAGGCCATGCGATACGGACAGTATCAAATTGCTGGAGACATTGTTAAACCATTGACACAAAAGGTTAATATACACAGGCTAAAACAAAAATTAATGTTCTTCTTTTCGTTGATAGAATATCTTTGTGATACATGTTTAATATACTGTTACTGAAGTTTAATATTTTATATGACCAAATAGACTTGAGTTGTTTAAAAGAAAGTTCACTTTTATATTTAACATTAGATTTCATTCACCAAGTAAAAAAGCTATTTTGATTTTTTAAGTCTAAAATGTCCCAGTTTTATAGGAAAGGCTTCAAAATCAATACCGTTAATCAGCCTCATGGTAAATTTTATTGATAAAACTCTGGTCTCTAATAACTTGCTTTTTGCTTATTAGGGTGCATTATTTAATAATTTATAAAAATTAATTTACATTTTGTGAAAGGTGACATTGAGAATATATGTCATGCCCTTATTGTTGAAAAACAAAACAAACGTAAATCATATTTCAGGTTGCTTCAGAACACCTCTACTATTGGCTTCTGGGATTGAATCATGTTTGCAGTGCAGAGGCAAGACTCCGACAGACCAGGAAAGACAACTCTAATTTGTTACAGTGTGTGTCAGAAAGTTTGGAGCTGTATCAGAAAGGATTAGCATCGTTACGGGTACATAATGTGATTTTTTATTCTTACCATTTAAGTCATAATCAATACCTGGCTGAGATTTTAAAATAGCAGTTAGGCCGCAATCTGATTGAAATGAAATTTTAATATTCACTACACTTACTCTTTGGAGTGGAGTAAATCTTTACATGCTCATATGCCACTAAGGCTTCAAGCATGTCTATCCTGGGGCCAAGCTCTGGAGGCCAGAAGTCTGCCCCGGGACAGAAAATTAATTGACAATTTTGAATATTAAGCCAAAATATGAGAACAAATAATAATTTAGATGGTGCACCCAAAATAAGAATCCAAAACAAAAAAACTACTAGTATATAAAAAATAAAATATTACTTAAAATTTAGACACCAATTTTAGATGGGCATTCAAAAAAACATAAAAAGAAAGAAAAATTAGGACCTTGAGGTAAGGATGAAGGACAAGGATTAGTGGCGGAGCCAAGGCCACAGGAAGTTGTTTACGGTTAATTTAATAAACAGATTAAACATATGAAAGTCTCAGCAAAAAAGAATAAATAGAAAAAGGGGGTCAATCTGTAACTTCAGTGGGGACCGAAAGGGGAGGGGAAAACAGGGCAAAGGGGGGGAAAGATCCCCAGATACTCCTAACTCATCCTAAAACCAGTCGCCTATGCCTAAGTGTCTAACACCCTATAACTCTGGTGGATAGCCCCATTCCCCCATTCCCACCAAACAACCCCCCCCCCCATCCACCCAACCGTTGTGTCATCCGGACCCAGCACCCCCCACCCTAAATTTATACCAACAGAAAACGTCTATAGAAAGACACCACCCAATTCAACCAAATAAATTCACTTTATCACTTGAGAGAAAAATTCTGCATCCGGCAAGTCGAAGGAGTGAAATGTATCCAGTAGACAGAAGAACCAAGGAGCCTCTTCATGATCCACGACAACATAATCATTACGTCATTCACCAGACGCTGTGACCCTTTAATTTAGAAACCCTTTGATACGTTACAATCTAAGGTTTGTCATTGACAAAGTGATTATTTCTGAATAGACTTGGAGAATACCTAATGAGCTACTACAAATTATGTATTAACTGTACCTAGTGACTGCATATTGTAAACCTGAGACATTTGTCAGGTTTTTACATCATCAATTAACGAGAAATAATTTGGTGCTCAAGTGTTTCTGATTTCTTTCAGTCAGTATATTTCTAATGACCGAGCTGCTAGCATTTGTTTGCCGGCTCTGTTTTGATTGAATCTCATTTATACAATGTCTTTTGAGATCTTGATTTTCATTTAGGTTGACAGGGTTTCTGCCAGAGGGTAAAACCGGTATGGCACCATAACCAAATGTTTTTGTTATTTTTTAAAGTTAACTTTTGACAAAATTAATTACTCTTATCATTACTGTATGATTTTCTTAGCCATAACCCTAAACTTAACCCATTTTTTATCTGGAGGAGGTGGCCCCCACCTTCTGTTGACTGTGATTGCATTCAGTTCTGTAGCACAATACCCAAACATTTCTTTCTGGCAGAAACTGGTTGAGAATAGGTCAATGTTATAACATTTGCTTGATGTGTGAAGGGCCGCAGGATCAATCACTCTTGATGGACTTGATCTTTCTCATCCCAGCCAATGCCCCATGACTTGCATCAAAGACTGTGATCATCAATTTCCCTCAACAGTCATTGGGGTTTTCCTATCCCTTCCCTCCAGTGCCATACAATTGGTACATCAAAGGCTGACCTATTTATGGGAAAAGATTATTATTTATTTATTCAGTAAGCCAATAAATAAGTGAAACTGAATATATTTCCTTGTAATGACACCTTTAGAATTGATTTAAACTTTCTAATAATTTCTACATTGTTTTTAATTTTTTTTTTTTTTTTTTTTTAATTCCAGGCTGGCTGTACGCCAATTTTCCCACTCAAGTTCCAGTGTTCATATGTGGAGTTGCGCATCAGTTTGTTACAGGTTCACAGCCAGCTAATTCTGGCCTGTAACACTCTGCGCACCTCGCCTCCCCCAGCCATTGCCACAGCTCTAGCGTCAAACAATGGACAGGAGGGCACGCGACTGAGCGGAATTATTAGACAGGTGCATAATTGATTTAGCTTGTATAGTGAAACCTGTTTAAACCAGATTATGTTGGGGAGCTAATATTTACCCGGTTTAGACAGGATCTGGTGTTTAGAGAGTAGCATTTTAGAATTTAAAAAAATTCTGGATTATGAAACTTGGCCGGTTTTGACAGAATTCCAGTTTGTTTAGGGTCTGGTTCAGACAAGTTTCACTATATGGACATTTTGAAAATGCTTAATAACAATTAAAGAGACTTTGTTTTTAATAAAACACTTTTAACAACTCAATTATACATAACAAATATTTTCTTCTGTAGAATAATATTTTTGCAATATGTTTCTATAAATATTTGGACTGCATTATAAAGTCTCTTCCTTGTCTCCAGCTGGAGAAGACTCTGGAGCTGTATGAAGAAGTGAGTCGTAAGATTTCTGAGGTCTACTGGTCTTCATTTGATGCCGACTGCCAGTCTCTTCACAACGTGGACATGTATCCTCATCATTTTGTTATGCTATTTACAGCTGGTTTCAAATAGTATCAAGGCTCAAAATTGACAGAAAGCCAGAGGCAATTACGACCAGAAATACACACTTAGCTTTCTGATAACCGATTTCACGAGCAGCTTTTGCATCCATCTAAAAGCATTGAACAACTATTCAGATTAAGAAATTAGTGCCAACTATGTCAACATTAGGATAACCAATATTAAATTTTAAAATTTTAAAAATAAAAATTAATTTACATTTATATTAAATGAAAGTAGTTTGTAGCCAGTCATTGTCAGTAGTCTAGAACTGCTTTTTCAATGTCTAATATTTGCTTAAATGAAAATAGTTTGTAGCCAGTCATTGTCAGTAGTCTAGAACTGCTTTTTCGATGTCTAATATTTGCTTTCAGATTAAAATGCTAGGACCAGTGCTTATAAAAGTTTTACAGACTAAACTTGAGACTCAGTTAAGAGTCTCAGACCTTAATGCCATATTAATGTCATACAAATTGCATCCATGTGATGTCATTAAAGATTTGAGTCTAGACTCTAGGCTAGGTACAGTGAAACTCCTCTAAACTGGACACCCTCTTAACCAAGTAAAAATGTCTGGTGTTTAAGAGGTATTCGGTTTTGAGAGGTTAAGTTCTGTACTGATTTAAAAAAAAGGGACCATGAAAAATGTCTGGTTTAGGGGGGAATTCTGGTTTACAGAGGGTCCGGTTTTGAGAGGTTTCACTGTATATTGAGTAGTATGGAGGTGGACAATTAATACTTAATGTTATCATGACTCTCAGACTAAAGTTAAATATTTCTTTTCTGTACATTTATCATTGCCTCTTATTTTATGCAGTTTTCCCCCATACCAGAAATAGTCAAAATTTGATAACAAAGTCTAACAGGTTAAATAAAATCTGTAAGTTAGAGCAATGAAGTCATGCCCAGAGACAAATGAATTTTTTTGTTGTACATTTCAAGGTCATAGGACTGAAGTTTGGGTACCCTACCTTATTTTTATTGGCCAGTAGGATTATTTGGAAGAAACAGATAGTGTATTTGGAAGGATAATTATACATATCCTGTAAATTTTGAGACCAGAATATTCTGTTTATCCGGTACTTTTATGTATAGTTTTTAACTATTCTCACAAACTCCATCAGGTTAATTGACTCCAGCTCTTTTTATTTAACTCCACAACAATTAACTAATTTATAAATGTTAAACATGTCTAGGTCTGTCAGCTGATAACAAAAGAAAAAACCTGGATAGTTATTAGTTAACATATTTTTCTTATCGAGGCAGTCTTCGTCAGAGTTGTGACAGTTTGAAAGCAGCTGTAACATCCATTGTTTCCACAATGCAAACTGGGTAAGTAAACATATATATACACATGTTCCATTACTTGAGATTAATTATGTATACCAGCTTTGGTTGTGTCATGGTTAAGCCAGTGGACATAAGGCTGATAGGTACAGGGTTCGCAGATTGGTACCGGATCCCACCCAGAGCAAGTTTTAAATGGGTAGGTGTAAGACCACTACACCCTCTTCTCTCACTAACCATTAACAACTAACAATTAACCCTCTGTCCTGGACAGACAGCCCAGATATCTGAGGTGTGTGACCAGAACAGTGTGCTTGAACCTTAATTGGATGTAAGCACGGAAATAAGTTGAAATAAAAATAAAAAAATGTTTTTAAATATGTACATGTATAACAGGATTGAGTTCAGTCAGCCCAAGCAGAAAAATGTTTGCCAGACTGGTTTTGTGCTTCACAGTAAACAGGCTTTCAAGCAGGCCCTTATTTTCCTAATTTTCCTTATTTTTTGACAGCAGCCCTAATATTCCTTATTAAAGCTTCAAAATCCTAAAAAAGCCCTAATATTTTGGTGAAAATCCTAAATTTTCAAATTTTGATTTTTGTTTGTTTGTTGATAAATGCAGCATAAAATAAGTGTTGTAATTAATTAAATCTAGCCTTAGTATACTTTCAGATAATGAATATGTTGAATTAAAGCTGCATTGTCTAATTTCAATCGTATACAGTCAAGTACATATTTTGGCTGCGAGGAAGTGACTGCTAGAATCCGTACAGTATTACAAAATGGCGAACATTGTTCTGACTAGTAAGCATTTGACGATATGCGTTAATGACAACAACTCGCGAGTGAATTAAAACTGTCTGAACCAAAATGTTAACAACTACAAATAATTACTCTCCTACCTTTAATAACCGTTACATTTTCCCAAAATTTTGTTCAACCACATGTTGTTAAAAAACCCATTACAGTGACA
>JAECMU010040290.1:0-11492 GCA_016106625.1 Dracogyra subfuscus
CAACAATGTGGTGTCTGTATATTGAATTAGACAACAATGTGGTGTCTGTATATTGCATTAGACCACAATATGTTGTCTGTATATTGCATTAAACAACACTATAACAATAAGACGAGATTGTATCTTTAACACGTTCGTACTTCTGATGACAGTATTGTTTCGTTCCAATTTAGCAGTTGCATTAGCCTGAGTTTGCAAAAGATGCCGAAAGATATACTCAACAAAATTAATTAAGGATCAATATATTTTTGGGGCATCAAGTGAATTCTAAACCTTGCTTGCCTACATTTTGACAAAGTAATGCGCACGCAAAATGCAAGCTTTATAAAACAATTTTTTTCTTCTATTTTTTCACCTTATAATTATAAAGAAAAATGCCATTTATTTATATATATATATATATATATATATATATATATATATATATATATATATATATATATATATATATATATGGACTCTTAATTAATTTTGTTGAGTATAGAATTGATTTTTCTGTTTTGAATCCGAGTTTGTTCGGGTCGTGTCTGAGCTATATCCTCGAGGAGAAACACGTCGGTCCTTCCATCTCGTTCGCCGTGCTGGTTGTTTAGTGGAGCAGTCATTTAAGATAAATGGAATTCACTGAAATGGAAAACACATCTTGTTACAAACTCGACGTAAAGTGAGACTGATGTATACGCTGTATCTGCACTTTATAACCGACACAAAGAGGAAAGACTCAAAAGGTAACGTTTTGTTTGACGACACCACTAGAGCACACTGATTTCTTAATCAGCCATTTGATATCAAGCACTTCTGACGTGGTTTTCGAAGAAACACGCTGCATTGTTCCACTGGCAGCCAGGGATATTTCCCCCTGATAGGACAGTACATACCACGACGTTTCATACACCAGTCGTGGTGCACTGGCTGGAACAGTCAAACCAAGAAAATGGGTCTACCGACGGGGTTGCATCCTACGCCCAATGCGTCTTAGTCGGGCGCTCCGTAGACTGAGCTAAAACTCGCCCCAGAGAGGAAGAGAGTGTTATTTAACATGTATAGTCTAATTACTACTAAATGTTAGGCACGCGAATACATATTTTATGAAATATCTAATAGGGTTATTAACTATTTTTAATAAAAAATAGCACCTTTGTTTATCATTCATTAAGTAAATGTTAGATGGAGTTAAACAAAAATAACAACGAAGAATCCGGGCCGAGTTCAGCCAGACTGAGCAGAAAAACGTCCGCTAAACTGGTTTATGTGATTCGCGTTAAAGCTATTGGCCACGTCGAGAACCAGTCAAATAGTTCGCGAACGTTACTGAAATTTTTACTGAAGTAACTTAGGGTTGATATAAGTCGACCTAAAAAATTGGCTTTGTTTACCTTGATAGTGCATATCTCGTTCCATTGTGCATATACGCGACTGAAAAAACAGAAAAGAAAAACAGAATGTACAAACCACACAACGCACTGTTACTACAACTTTCTACTTACTAAATAGCATATTATTATTGCATATATCTTATTTTTAATTGGCATACTTTTACTACAAATTTCTTCCTAGTACTATCACTATATTTTATAACTTGTTTTTCAAATAAAGGAGCTGCAACAAAATTAATATACACAGTAATGTTTTAATTCTGTTGAAGGCGGGAATCGTGGATTCTTTGCAAGAACTTACTCTTTTTCTGAAATTGATGTTTGTCCTAACCACTCTGTGATTTAAAGGCATCAGGGGACGGGCGTTGATTTCCAGGGGCATTTCTGGGTTGTTTTCTCTTCCGTTGTAAAGCACCCTCAGGGCAGACAACTATAAATTTAAGAAGACAAAACAGTCATGCCATTGGCACACATATATATTTGATTGTATACTTGCGGAGAAAAAGTTGCTGTGTATGTGGTACACAAGACGTATATCTTTAAGGGTAATGAAAGAACAAGAAACTATTTTTATATCAATTATAATTGAAATTTGTGACTCGTGTAGAATGACCAATAAATAATGATGTATTGGTTAATCCACACGAGTCACAAATTTCAATAATTTATAAACTTTACAGTTGATTTGAGACCATTTTATTTGCTACATAGGAACTGTTTTCCGTGAGTGAGACCATTTTATTTCGTACACAGGAACTGTTTTCCGTGAGTGAGACCATTTTATTTGGTACACAGGAACTGTTTTCCGTGAATGAGACCATTTTATTTGGTACACAGGAACTGTTTTCCGTGAGTGAGACCATTTTATTTAGTACACAGGAACTGTTTTCCGTGAGTGAGACCATTTTATTTGGTACACAGGAACTGTTTTCCGTGAGTGAGACCATTTTATTTGGTACACAGGAACTGTTTTCCGTGAGTGAGACCATTTTATTTGGTACACAGGAACTGTTTTCCGTGAATGAGAGCTTAAACTCCAGTTGTTCGCATCTATTAAGAAATTTAAATTAGGTAATCGAGAAACGTCTTCATTGGTTTGTGTCTTTTGAGCGGTTTTCTTATTTTTAGATTAACGGGGTTTTATGGGTTAACTTGATTGGTGTACACCGCTGGGCAGAGACTTCTGGAAAACAGTAAATATCAGTGAGTACTCAAGCAGAAGACAATTCAATTTAATGGGTAGAAGCTGTTTGCGATGGCAACAGAAATCTGCTTTTATAGTTAGAAGTGAGTTTACAAATAAATAATTCGTTGTTATTTTATTTGTGTTATTATGATGCTGTTATTGTTGTTTTGTTTTGTTTGGGTTTTTTAGGGCTGGGTGGTTGGGGATAGAAAGAAGTAAGTGGGGTGCCAGCCATACCCGACTTCGTTCTAAAACTAAAAGGCTGGATTCGGTGCTGTAATAAAGTCCAGCCCATACAAATAATAATATGTATATGGAGACTTTGTTCAAGTCTTGATCCTTCGACTTCAAAACTTCATAAAGGCAGGTCCTGGTTATATGGAGAGAGATGGGTTGGGAATTTGAAAGATGTCATGCTCACTGGGTGGCTAGAATAGTTAGTAGAGTCAGTAAAATGATGTTGTAGACTTGTGAAATATCGTTTTCAACTAATGTATTCATTTAAAGTTTATTTTCGTTGTTATATCTAATTCAAGTACGATGTTCTGGGCACACGCCTCAGCTACCTGGGATTTCTATCTAGGATGGCAGGTTACTTGTTAGTTAAAACTCACTCTAGGTGGGAGTCAGTGCCGGGGTGTGAGTTTGGTACACACCATCTTTAATTCCAACTTTTTAATTATTATGATACTGAGGCCAGTTTTCTACTAAAGATGTGAGTGGCCCATGTACTAAAAATCTCCGTTTAATGTGAATTTCATTAAGTTCTTTCGGCAGTGTAACTTCGTACATAGACTCACGAAAAAGGACAATCAGCAGTGTGGATCTATAAGCATTAACGTTAGCCCGTATTAGTTTCTCTGCAAAACTCTGAATTAAGCTGCGACGTTTACACACAATTTAACACAATTTCCCGATTCCTTAAATTCATTATTGATTTAAGATTGAATTATTGCCATTTATCCAAACAAATCTCGGATCAAACCATTCTTTCGACCAAGTTGAAGCATCCCCACAATTGGAGGGGCAATTAACCATAGCCCATTGGCGAGGTTCTTTCAAAAGCTCCCTTCGATTGATCTGTATCTTCTAACTGGAGAGCTCCAACGCTGCCTTGCTCAGATAAATATGGCAAGCTAATTCCTCAGAAGGAGTCTCATATGACAGAGAACTACCCTTCGCCGCGGTGGAGATAATGTCGGAGTAAAACGCCGCTAAATCACCAACGAAGCGAAAACCACTAAACAGTGAGAAACGGTCAGGACGCGAGGACAGCCACTAAATAAAACTAATCCGCAATCGAGGCCGCCATTGGTTAATTGAACATCGAGAGATGAAAAATAGTTAAAAAAATAAATAAAAAAAATCCCGAATAAATGTGAACTTCAGCGACGCCACAAATAATGTGTAATGTTTCAATGAAAATGGTAGTAACCAGGTTTAAAAAAAATTAAAACGCGGATGGAAAACAATAGGCACTCGCACGCACACACGCGCCATATATACATGCACGTAATCAGACAGACAGGGGTAATATGATGTGAATAAGGCTGAACAAAAACATTATAATTACATGGAAGTCACGCTTTGAAAACGAACATTTACTATTTCAGCATAATATTCATAGTATAAGCATCCGTTACCTGCTGTTTGGAAATATAATTATATATGTTTGTTGAGAATAAGTTACAGACTAGTATAAGCATACGTTACCTGTTGTTTAAAAATATAATTATATATGTTTGCTGAGTATAAGTTACAGACTAGTATAAGCATACGTTACCTGCTGTTTAAAAATATAATTATATATGTTTGTTGAGTATAAGTTACAGACTAGTATAAGCATACGTTACCTGTTGTTTAAAAATATAATTATATATGTTTGCTGAGTATAAGTTACAGACTAGTATAAGCATACGTTATCTGCTGTTTAAAAATATAATTATATATGTTTGTTGAGTATAAGTTACAGACTAGTATAAGCATACGTTACCTGTTGTTTAGAAATATATATAGGTTTGTTGAGTATAAGCCACGTGACAGTCTCCTGACAGCCAGGTTGGGTGAGTGACCCATCGTACGTGATGTAGTTATCTGTGCTGGGCAGGAGTTGCTCTAGAGCTAAATGGTGGACACGAGCCATTGAACCTAGAAATGCAAAGGGAAAGCATGAAAAACGGAATGTTTTGTTAGATGAAATTTGGACATTTTAAATCATAGTAAATCGATGATTAATACATGGTTATATCGACACACTTGGTCTAGATGGCGAGAGAGACAAAGAGACAGCTTCAGACACATAGGCAGACAAAGACAAAGAAAGAAGGGAGTGAACGAGGAACGGGGGGAGAGAGAGAGAGAGAGAGAGAGAGAGAGAGAGAGAGAGAGAGAGAGAGAGAGAGAGAGAGAGAGAGAGAGAGAGAGAGAGAGAGAGAGAGACGGTGAGAGTTAAAGTTTTTTTTGTTTAACGACATCACTACGACAAATTGATTCATTCGTCATCAGCTATTTGATGTCAAACATTTTGTAATTCTGACATATAGCCTGAGAGAGAAAACCGTTACATTTTTCCATTAGTAGTAAGGCCTATTTTATATGCACTATCCCACAGACAGGATAGCACATACCACGGCCTTTAATATACCTATCATGTTATATTGGCTGGGACGAGGGGGAAAACAATCACTGGAATGGATTCACCGAGGTGGTTCGATCCTGCGACGCAAGCACCCCAAGTGAGCACTCAACCGACTGAGCTAAATGCCGCCCAAAGACGGGGAGAGAGGGGTGGGGAAGGTGGGTCTCAGAGAGAAAACAGAAGCTATAGAGGTGTGAGAAGAATACAGATCCTTTATTTATCTCCATTTGGTTCTAAGAAGAAATTATTAGCACTAGATGTGTGTCTTTACACTGTTGACTTGTATTAACCAGTACTTCGTCCAGTGTTGACTTATATTAACCAGTACTTCGTCCAATGTTAGCTAATCAATGAAATAAGTAGGCTATTCTTTGATATTGATTTTTGATAAATGATTACCTTTTTTCCGTAATCGTTTTAATTCTTTGGTTATCAAGTTAAATGCTTTATTCGTTTCCTCGGCAATCTGAAATAAATAAAACAGTCGTCTAGAGATTGTTGAAACATGTCAAGACTATAACAAAGTTTTAAATAAACAAACATATTTTTGACGCAAATTGTAATATAGTAAGCATTTTTTATTCTGTATAATAAACTGATTACCAAATTCATAAACTTATACCTACGTTGGGTTTTTGGGTTTGTTATTTTATTAAAGGCGAGAGGGTCTATTTGTTTGTTTGTTGAAATCGATATCGATATATAATTCATCTCATTCAGTAGATGTAAACAAGACAATGGTTTCAATATACTGGTTGTATTAGTATTATGGTGCAGTCACATTACAAACTCGTCTATATAGTGCCGGATTTATAAGGGGGCAAAGGGGTCCTGCGACTAAATGTTCTATACTGCAACTCTGGTTTACCTACATCTCTAAAAGGGAATTCTAAAACTTACAAGTGCCACATTTCGCTAATTTGTCATGTTCTTTCCATAATTAATTGCAAATTAGTCGATTTTACTTATAATTTAAATATAATTACCTTAAGAAAATCATTATTGATAAGTGCTTCTACATATTGCGTAAACAGTGGTTTCCTGAACAATCCTTGGGTATTAATATAAATAACAACTGTTAATCGCGTTCCCATGGAATAACATCCAGTTCCCTGTAAATGTGCCGATACTATTTGAATTCAACATTTGAAATCACATCGGTCATCCTTATTAGATTTACAATAACTGGAATTTATTGATAGTGCTGGTAATAGTAGTAAATAAAGTTATTTAAAATTCAAGGTATAATCCTTTTATTTTACAAAACAAAATAAAAATATGTTTGGTCATTATGCAACAGAAAAACTGCACTTTTAATATTTGAACAAATGTAACCTACTCTGTCTTGTTTGACGTCGCCATTATGTAATCGTCTAAACTGTTCACATATTTTATGTTAAAATATCACATATATACTTGCCTCCATGAACACTGCAACAATGGCCAAACCCTTATTACCGGAAGTTGCGACCGAAGTATTAGCGTAAAGGTCCAAGTTATAGGCTATAACGTGCATCTAAAATAAAATAAAAATAGTTATTATATATTTGTAAACCGAAAGCAATTTTGGGTCAGCCGAATCTGTGTTAAGACAGCTGCAGGTAGCTGTATATTGCATGTTAATGTATATTATATTGTATAAGATGATTTCGAAGAATGTAGAGTTGGTCTCTTAATATAGGTGTCTGCTTGATACAGGTTTCCACGTAAACAGCTTTATTTTTCTATTTTTAAAAATATTTTGTGTGTGGCATCTCCAATAGTTTTATGCGACGTTTATCTGCGCACTGGACACATTGAACGTGCTGACATGCACATTACATATAAATATGTCCGACAAAACAGAACATACACATATCATTTTAAAATACCAAGAGAGTTGGATTATTTTCAATTACGAGTGACCTTTTTACGGAGATTATATGTTTTAAACATTTCAATTAAATTGACAGTGTCGTTATTAATCACGCAATTGGTTTATTTCAAATGCACTAAAGTGTCGAGAAATATACGTAAATTTCAGTGGTGTAGCTTCAGAACACTAAATCATCGTTTTTGTTTATCTCAGAAAATACTCTTTATGGGATGGCACTTTCTGCGTGGGATGGGTGGTCGGACTTCGTGATTTCCACATTTACGTTTCACTATTTTAAATAGGATCACCATATGTATGTATGTATGTATGTATGCATTAATACGTAAACCAATACATATTATATGCCACATAATATATGCGCAATCAGTTATTTTGCTTCCAGGGAGCGAGACGTAAAGCGTTATCTTGATACGCGGTCGGTTTAGGGTCGATTCCCGTCGGTGGGCCCCTTGGTCTATTTGTAGTGTACCACGACTGGTATATCAAAGGCCGTTTTGTGTTTTATCCTGTCTATGGGAATATGCATATACAAGATCTCTTGCTGCTAATGGGAAAACATATCCGTACCAAATGTTTGACATGATTAATAAATATCTCTGCTCTAGTGGTGTAACTGAATAAACCAAACTTTGACTTTGCTTTGCTTCTAATATTATAACCTTGTATTAAAATTTCAGAAGTGTCGCATATAATTTAAATATTGTATCTCTTTTTTATGCTATTAGCAATGGAAATGAATTGCAATTACAATCTACACAACAAAAAAACCTCTTTGTAAACATCGAGAAAGGCCGATAACTTTTGAATAATATTCGAATGTGATTGCGTCCTCGTATCACTGCTCTTCTTTACAGCGAATGTCAAATTTGATATAAACTATCTTCATCTGCAGCCAATCGATAAGGCGTTCACTCGCTCTAACGCAAATTGAAGATATGTTTTTGTAACGCGCACCAAGGACGCATGCGCACTCGAGGAAATGCACTCGTCATCTGAAGTGCTCGTTGATGATTCAATTTACAAATTGTGTTTGAATTTTTGTTTGGTCTGATAGTCGGCCGATTGCTTTATTGGCTCAACCGGTCGCTCTAATTATTCTCTCCGTGCCACAATTTTGCTGCCTCGAACCCTTCAGCGTGTTCAGCCATTGCGTGCAAAAATAAACATTTTAGTCGTGGATTTAGAGGGGACCAAGGGGGACTGGTTCGTTGTCTTTCAGCGAGTTTAAACTGCAATCATTGTCGTTTCAAAGACGCTAGAAAGTTGTAATTTCACAGAGCAGATTTTTCTGAATTAATTATGGTTGTAAATTATAAACTGATACCATACAGACATATTCTCTCTGTCTCTGTCATTCTCAATATATCTAGATATCATAACGCAACTCTTCACTTTTACTATGTTACAGTCAAGGTTATATGATCAGATTTAACCTTTCGTCTGAGATTAAACAGTAAGCAGTTACATCGGGAACAATTTCCTTTACACTTTCTGTCCTGTCATAAATGTGTAATGAATGTCTCTGTTTTATTACCAGCCTGACATAATTGGTATATCTGCAGAGAGAACCCAACATCTACTCATTCGATCTTAAGACATTTCTCTTCCGCTAATGTTTCCTTTTGATGCTTAGATCTGTACAGAATAAATAACTTTGTCTTATCTTGAATGTGTAATACACATCTTATCTAACGAGTGACGTCACCATTATATTGGTGGTAAGCCAGAACGAACTATTCCCAAAGGTAATCGTCCGAATATTGATGACATTACTTACAGAAATTCCTAACCCATCTCATAAGGTTGGTGGATTAACTAATATTTCAGAAACATGTTGTTCAGCAAATGTTCGACCCAAGGGGATTTCATTGTTCTAGGTTTTAAGTTCAACTTACGTTTATTAAGGTTTAAAAAAAATAAAAAATCGAAGAAGCTATCCACAAGACATATGACGTCTGATTAAACATGAAAGTTTTGACTCTGTCTGGATTCAATTTTGAAAATCTTAATGGTTTTGTCGTTCAAGGGACACACTTTTATATATAGGCCTACATATTGCCAAATTAAATATAACGAAGCACACGCTAAAGGGAAACAGTGGTAATGGGTTTTTTTTTAACTAACTGGACCTATTAAACTCTAACGGCCAAGACTCCCAGTTTGTTCAGAAGTGTAAAATAGTTTCTCATGTAACAGCCTTTTCACCATTAAATTACACATTGCTTGCAACATGTTGCTTAACATGTTAATTTTAGAACACATTCAATGTTTTCTTGGACGTTAAAACATGTTGTGCAAAACAGATGTTCGTACACCAGGAATTAAAATCAGTTATTACAATATTTAATAGTTTCATATTTTGCTGCATGTTTTATTGTGGGGTCTATATCTGTTGTATAAATACATGTATCCTCCGTCAGGATTGGTCCCTCCCCTTCTTATTGACACCACTGCTTTTATCAGAAACAAAAATTAATGCGAAAACTAGCTTTCGTTACACTGAATACTGTATTGAGAAAAGTTATGTAATTATTTGTGTCAAACAGTACCATATGAGTTAATCTTAACAAAGGTTCTTCTGTCGGGTATGCTGGTAACACACCTGGCATGGATAATGATAATGATAACATGATGATGATGATGATGATGATGATGATGATGAAGATGATGATGATGATGATAACTAACGTCCCACAGCATGGAAGAGAGTGCAATACATTCAGTAATAATATTACATTCATTATCCATTTGTAAAAGTGAAATTTTGTTAAAAGAATTCCGACTCGGGAGTTGTGTTTCCTCTAAAAGGCGTTCTCGCTCGACAAGTCTCCGAGTGTAATACAAGACAGACGTAGGGACAAACGATTTCATTTCATACAGAAAATTGCATCTCGTCACAAATCAGGGTGCTTGTGTATGATCGGGTTTATCAAGCAACATTCACTCCTGTCATGCTCAATTGCCTCTCTCGTCCACTGACAAGAGGCGGCTCTGTAAGGCCAGGGCGATCAAAGAGCCGCCAAATGCATCTCCGAGGGGGCACGGTGCCATCGATCTGCCTCCAACTTGTAGTTTCTTATGTGTAATTGCACTCTGCTTTGATTAAATACACCGCAGATTTGAAGATAGCCGGCTCGCGCTTCCACTCGGCTCAAACGTTACAGTTGACAAATAGCGAACATCTAGCGTTAAGTCGGAGGTCGGCTATAGGCGGGGAATAAATCACCAGTCATAACTATATATCAACTTGACTAAATACAGCATCTTCCTATTTAATACTGCAATATGGGGAGGGGGGGTCACGGCACAAAAACGATGTCTTCGATTGGGTACTGAAAAGAGTATACTATATATATGAGAGGCCGTAAGATAGCAATTATCAACGAGTTGTTTTAAAACGTATGTGACGAGTGAAAGCCAGTTTGAAACCTTTTTTAAACAATGAGTTATAAGACAATTGGTATCTAACGGACACCAACGTAGCATTCTATTTCTTAAATATCTTTAAAATTCAGGTTTAAAATAAATTCAAAAGTATTTTCCAACTAAAGCTGACCACTCAGTGACTCAGGTCAATTTCAGGTTATCTTATATGTCACACGGCAGTCAAGTTCGATCGTACTCTTTTGTATTGGATGATATGGCATTGGCGACCGAGCTTGGTGTTTATAAAACATTTAGAGTCTAGACTCGAGACTTTAATAATATTATAGTCTGAGACAGTAACGTCATGACAACACCATACAAATTGTATGTATGTGACGTCATTAGAGATTGAGTCTGGACTCTAAACGTTTTATAAACACAGGCCAGGTCAGCACCTAGGTGCGTCCAGTCGTCTATTGTATTCACACGTATATGTGTTATCAGTATCTGTAATAAAAAATAAATAACGGAGGAAGGTGTCCAAATATTACATTCAAACGTCTGTTCCAGCTAAAACGTGTTGTTCACATCCCTAGCACTTGTAGTTAACTTATGCGTCACAGATACACCAGTTACACGTCGACCTTTACGTCACAGGCTAATTAATTTCCATGACGTTTTTCATTGACAATATGGCACCACATTTACACCACATTTAAAGAACATCTAACATTAGAAAAATATATTATAAAATTACCACAAATATCCTGGACTACATTAGTAAAATTTAGAATATCAAACCATTACTTACCAATCGAAACAGGGAGATGGAACAACACCCCAGTAGAAAGCAGACTATGTACACTATGTAACAAAAATGACATCGGAGACGAATTTCACTATCTACTTGCATGCTCTTTCTTTAATAACTCCCGGAAAATTTGGTTAAAGCCATATTATTATAACAAACCCAGTATGCTGAAACTTAAACAACTAATGGCAAATGACAAAATAAGTATTTTTAAAACGTTGTGCTAATTAATAAAAGAA
>JAECMU010040305.1:4663-17765 GCA_016106625.1 Dracogyra subfuscus
AGACCATCCCCCCCTCATCATACCTCTCACCAACCAGTCTCAGTTTATGTTTGCCTGCTGCTCTGTAAAATATTTATAAGCTGGAATAATTAAGAGACAGTGTGGGTGCCAAACTTCCAATAGAAAATCATGCCTACATCAATGATTGGAAACCGGCCTTGTTGGTAGAGCCTTCAGGCTGGTAGGTACTGGGTTCCCATCCGGTTACCGGCTCGCACCTAGAGTATGTCCAACGACTCGGTGGGTAGGTGTACGGTCACTGAACCGACTTTTCTCCAACAACTGACCACTAACCCACTGTAGCGAAGGTGTGCCCAAGACAGCATGCTTTGAACATGCTTGGCTGCTCAATATTCATGATACATATGATAATTATTTTTAGGAATACTTCCAAACAACAAAAAACCCCACAGAAACAACAATAAAAAACTCTGAAACAGAAGAAGGAAGTAAGGAAATGTTTTATTTAACAACGCAATCAACACATTTTATTTAGTTATATGACATCGGACATATGGTTATGGACCACACAGATATTAGCAACAAAGGATCTTTTATAAGCATATCTCATAGACAGGATAGCACATACCACAGCCTTTGATGTACCAGTTGTGGTGCACTGGCTGGATCGAGAAATATACCAATGGGCCCATTGAAGGAGATTAATCCCAAACCGAACGTGCATCAAGAGTGCTTAACCACTGGGCTACGTCTCGCCGCCCCCCTTGAAACAGAAGAGTTGAACTCAATGTAATAAATTTAATTAAAGTCCTTTTTTTTAGTTTAAGGAACAACAGACTTTTACAGAAGTTACTGAATAGACAGGTATAATGTATCGTAATCTTTATTACCTTTTCAATCACAATACTGGTATATTGGTATACTGATAATACTGTACAGCCTTATGGATTTACCCATACATATTTTTAACAAATCAACCATGTAATAAATAGAGAATAATACATGAGTGGCCGTTAAATACCATTTATCTCACAAGTTGTTTTAAAATGTATCTAACGAGCGAAAACGAGTTTAATACGATTTTAAACGAGTTGTGAGATAAATGGTATTTAATGGACACAAATGTATTATTCTATTTCTTACATATCCTCAAAAACCAGGTTTTAAGAAAATTTTAACATATTTTTTAACTAAACGTTATTTACAGCTGCTGTACATGTAGCTGACTTACCCGTCACAGACACATGATTGTCAGGTTAACTATACGTCAGTGTAATCGATTTCCATTGTGCAGTTTTTCATTGGATGTATGGCATTGGTGACCTGGTCATCACTTAGGAGCAACCAGTCATATGACTTGAAATTGTTAACACACGTAAGAGTGTAAACAAATATGTGTTATCAAAAATAATGTGTGGTGTTCTCACCAATGGATGTGTAAGAACATTCTTTGAACATATACATGTTTTTAATCTGTCCAATTTTCTGAAATTATATTTAAAAAAATCCTCAGTGTTACCAATTCATTACAACTTGTGCTAAAGTAGAAAATACAATAAAGATGTATAATTCTCTGAATGTGTGAAATGAGACCTTTTATTTTCATTGTTATATGCCAATCAGAATGCACTTCGTGTCACTGTGCATAAATTCGGAAAGAGGTCACACAAGAAAAACCAGTAAGATTCTTTAATGCAGGTTGAAGCACATATTCACTGCAGGTATCAGGGATGGGAACTGGTGACTATAAAAAAGAGAAAATCTAGAGGTGTCCAGGAAATTCTTGAAATCATAGGTTAAAATCTGTGTCATCCGATACATTTTGGAGGAAAGGACGATTAAAATGCAAGGAAACACAATGTTCCATGAGAGGAAAACCGCTGATCTGAGCAGAATTCCTATCTCTGAGGCATATGGAAGTAAATCAACCTCACAGGTTACCAGTTACTATGTGTCAAGTAGTTTGAGAATTGTACTTCGTCATCCAAAATATCTTACAAATTCCGTGATTTTCCAAGATTTCCATCACTGGTGAAGTCTTCTACTAATTTTGTGAGTGTCAGAATAAAGTATGGTTAGTTCAGTTTTAATGTCATGAATTCCACCATGACAGAAGTCCAAGACCAGGTTCACTGACAGATCCCTGAAAATAACAGTTGAAACATAGTGTTAGCATCAATCAAACAATGTTTATTTTAATAAGACAAAATTTTCCATAATTTACTGTTTATGTATAAAGTGGAATTTACTATAGTCCTTACCACAGGGAATGCCTTTTCTCATACTTACTACAAGTTTTTTTTATTTCTGAACCAATTGTTTTCTAAATTGCACACAAAAAAATATTTTTTAAATTGTTATTTAAAAAAACACTTTTACTTTTCTTGTTACGTGTACGACAAACCAAACTAAAATTATTGACAAAAATATTTTTGTAGGATAATGAGATGAACTACCAATATCAGTGTGTGATTTTAAAGAGAATCCGGGGGCCTGAAGCTCGCAAAAATCATATAGGACTCTCTAGCTTGGCTATCATACAAACCTGCATGGCTCACGAAAATCATACAGGACTCTCTAGCTTGGCTAGCATACAAGCCTGCATGGCTCACGAAAATCATACAGGACTCTCTAGCTTGGCTAGTATACAAGCCTGCATGGCTCACGAAAATCATATAGGACTCTCTATCTTGGCTAGCATACAAGTGCATGACTCATGAAAATTATTTGTACAAATTACATTGATTCTTTGAAATGACACAGTCAACATATCTCAAAATCCTGGGAAAGCACAGTCTTGAATAGCGATCTTTTCCATGGTCTCATGCAAAACATTTAGTGTATCTACATTCTACTGGAGATCTTGAGGCACAGCACGGCTTGCTGGGTTGGTGGTGGGCTCTAAAGATTTGTGAACAGGAAGTCCTTATGACACTTACATTTTTTAAACCAAAATCACACACTAATACAACACCCACAGATATGAAGATAAGGATTAGTATTTGAATGACATACTAAAACATTTTTAAGGATCCTTCTCATGTATGAAAGAAAAAAAATGAAAGGAATGTTTTATTTAATGATGCACTCAACACTTTTTATTTACGGTTATATGGCGTCAGACATATGGTTAAGGACCACACATATTTTGAGAGGAAACCCGCTGTCGCCACTTCGTGTGTTACTCTTATGTTGATTAACAGCAAGGGATCTTTTATTTGCGCTTCCCACAGGCAGGATAGTGCAAACCATGGCCTTTGTTTTACCAGTTATGGATCACTGGTTGGTGCAAGTGGTTTACACCTACCCATTGAGCCTTACGGAGCACTCACTCAGGGTTTTTTTAGAGTCGGTATCTGGATTAAAAATCCCATGCCTCGACTGGGATCTGAATCCAGTACCTACCAGCCTGTAGACCCAGGGGTGCAGAAATGGAAAATATTTCACAAGCCCACCGGACCAGTAATAATTAAAATGTACTAGCCTGCCAGAATTTCTACTAGTCAACTAGCTTGTAGGACACTATGTTTATTTTAATAACAATGCTAAAACTACTAAAAAGAACCAAAATTAAAGTAAAGCTAGATCACCATTAAACAATGTCTTTATTATTAAAATTATTTGGTAAACAATTGAAGACTGTTCGAAATTGTGGCATGGCTGATGCTGAGTTCCGGATTTGCCACAAGAAAAACTATTTACTTAAGAAGTCTGTCCGAAAAATAAAACAACAATCGTCCGTTGGACTGGCAGAAAAATGTTTCAACTCGTCCGTCAGAGCTTTAACTCGCATGTGGTGAGCGGGGGAGTACTTTCTGCACCCCTGTAGACCGATGGCCTAACCACTACACCACTTAGGCCGGTGCCTCTCATGTATTAAGTCAATCCATAAGAGAACTGACCTTTAACCAGACTAACACAGTTTCAAAGGGAATTACAAAAACCTACTAAATCATCTCGTTTTCAACAAAATGTGACATTTATTTTGCGAATGACTGCCACACAACATCATTAAGCTTTACTTCCAAATCACAGGTAATATTTTGAGAAAATTACATACCGCAAACATTTAACCCATGGTAATTTAATTTGTATGTTAGTGTCAGATGGTCAACCGAAGCTGAAAAGGCCATTCACATTAGTTGTGTGCCAGCCAACTATCATGATACTGTTTGATGTGTATCCAGGCTTTGATTGCAATACCTGTCAAGCAGCCAAGTTATTAAAGGTGCATGCTCATCTTGTGAGCTTTAGAATTTTTATTTTTTTAGAGATCTCATGTGTTCTGGTTGTCAGTCCTAGATTGTGTTTTGATGTGACCAATCAAGTGTTAGACCAGTATTTGAATCATACTTTGATTTTTGAAAATGCCATTTACAAATATATATGGAAAAATCATGAAAAAGTCACCAATATGAATTCTTTCTTTTTTTTAACGACGCACTCAACACATTATAATTATGGTTATATCGGCGTCAGACATATGGTTATGTCGAGAAAAACCCCAGTGGTTAGCTGACGGGGATCGAACCTAGACTGACCCCGCAATGAGGCGGGCACTGTACCACTTGGCTATGCTGCCCGCCAATAGGAATTCATTCATAATGCTATTTTAAATAATTAACACAAACATTTAACACAAACATCATTACTTTCTGCTTTCAGGACTAATTCTGAGGGAGTGTATTATTTCGTTGAGGCATTTTGTAGTTCAACTGTCGCTGTGACTCTGCCTTTAAGAGTTACAGGAGGGACTGGAAGCTACTTGATTGTAACAAGTGATAACACTATCAAGTGCTACATTCCTACATGCTCATGATCTGTAGGAACAGACTGTTTATATTACTTGTTACTGTCATGGGACATATATTGATATGTGCAAGCGCTGGAGAACATTCCTGGCTTGTGGGATCACAGCATCAGCTTGTTAACTCACCGTTAATGAAAAAGGCGACTTGCGTGACTCTGGGTCAAGGACAGCTATTTCAGGAGTCTCTGGCATGCCACCGTCTGGTCCACATGGCGTGGTATCCGTAAACATTTCGTCAACAATGCGGAACCTGAGAAAAAAAAATCATGTTGAAATATGATATATGGAGATTATTAACGTCTAGTAATTGAACATTCTAAAGAAAATGACACGCACATTTTGTATACAATATTATGATTTTTAAAACGAATTTGCAGAAATTATTCCGATGGCATAACTGTTTTAAGATGTAGAAAAAAAACGTCATTTCGTGTACAGTACCGTACATACTTATCTTTATTTGGCACCCAATAGCCAATGTATTTTGGGTGCCTGTGCAGAAAGTTGTGCAGTGGGGTCTAGACTGTGGCAAGCACGTTTTCTAGGGGGTTGGGTAAGAATGCTCCTCTGTAAAAATATATCTTTAAAAATTAAATCTGCTTGGAGCAGGAGGATTTTTTAATCCCCAAAACCCCTTTCTGCACACAGGCCTGTATTTTTATACTTGGGCATCATTAAACTTTCATTCATCCCAGCAGACAAAAAGTAAATATCTTCAAAGCTATCTTAAGCACTACAAGATCATAAACCCATTGTAAGCTATGACATCACTATGGCATGTGCTGTAGTGTGATGTCATAGCCTATCTAAAAATGTTTTCATATACTTACCATCTGTGACACCCAATAGCCGCCCCTGCACGTGCTGTAACCTCACCGTTGTGCAGGGGTGTAACATTCTCTTAAAGAATGGCCAATACAGCACAAATTAAAGTTTGGAATAAAAGTCAGTATCCGTAATATTTGTATTTGTGTTTACACTGTTATATTATCCGTGATCTTTGTATTTGTATTTACACTTACACTGTTTTTATTTCTATCTTGAATTTTTCTATTGATGTTGATCATCACCGTATTCCATTACCATAGTTTGACACCCAATAGCCGATGTATTTTTCGTGCTGGGGTGTCGTTAAACATTCATTCATTCATTCCCAATAGCCGATGTGCATTTTGGTGCTGGGGTGTCATTAAACATTCATTCCCTCATAGCCTATAAAGGTTTTATGATTTTGTAGTGCTTAAGAAAGCTTTGTAAATCCCTAAAGCCAGCACTGTACTTTAAAATATCCAAGAAGTACGGACGGGACACATTCCAGTGGTAAAGCGCTCACTTGATGCGCAGTTGGTCTGGGATCGATCCCCATTGGTGGACTCATTTGGCTATTTCTCGCCCCAGCCTGTGAACCACGACTGGTATATCAAAGGCCACAGTATGTGTTATCCTGTCTATGGGATGGTGCATATAAAAGTTCCCTTGCTACTAATCAAAACAAGCAGTCCATGAAGTGGCGACAGCGAGTTTCCTCTCTCTATATCATTGGGTTCTTAACCATATGTCCGATGCCATATAACCATAAATAAAATGCTGGGCTAGCTCTGTCACTTGCCAAATTCGCCAATTGTGAATTTCAGGAAAAATTAGCAAATTTTATTTTGATTTGGCAAACAAATTTCATGTATTAATTGATATTTTGTTGAAAACTAATGGTGGATTTTGCATATTTAAAGATAATTTGGCAAATGGTTTTGCTTGCCCAAGAGCTAGCCCTGAAATGTGTTGAGTGCGCCGCTAAATAAAACATTCCAAATAGTATGTTCATATCACATACTTCATGTCATATCAACTCAATGGTCAGCTTAAATAAATGTTGTTTTTTTTTCATTCCAATTAATTATCTGCTAATGAAATTCACTTCTTACATGTACATCCATAATTTAAAGAGCTAAATTTACAATGCAATCCAAATTTTAAGTAGTCTTTGTGGCAACTCTGTGAGCAGTGTTACTGTTATATTGTAAGCCAGCATTTGTCATTTAATATTCATTGCTATTAGCCCAAATTTGTAACTATAAAGTTCAGTTCTATCTGCTCTGTAACGGATTCCATTTGTCTGTGTTATCATCAGACCCTGAAGAACATTAAGGCATTTCCTGTGAGGCAGACTTGTACAAATACATGTACGTCTGCTCGATGACAAGAACAAATGATTTAAGGCAGAATACCATTAATCATTTATAAGCTCTCTCGATTTAATGCTGCGGTGATTACAGAAAAGTGACTTTCACTGAACGAAACAAATCTCCTGGTATTCAAGAACCTATCTTCTTAAAATACCTTTCTGTCAAACACCAGACAGGGTTTTATCACCTATGTTTCTAGGCTCTTTAAATTGGCACCATTCCCCATCACCACCGGTGGTGTCGTGGTTAGGCTGTCGGTCTACAGGCTGGTAGGTACTGGGTTCGGATCCCAGTCGAGGCATGTGATTTTTAATCCAGATACTGACTCCAAACCCTGAGTGAGTGCGGGTTTCCTCTCAAAAATCTGTGTGGTCCTTAACCATGTTTGACACTATATAACAGCCAATAAGTGTTGAGTGCATCGTTAAATAAAACATTTCTTTCTTTCTTTCTTTCCATTCCCCACCAGGGGTGGGATATAGCCCAGTGGTACAGTGCTCTTGAGGTGTGGTCGGTTTGGGATCAATCTCTGTCAGTGGGCCCACTGAGCTATTTCTCGTTCCAACCAGTGCATCACAACTGGTACAAAGTATAACAATGGCTGTGGTATGTGCTATCATATCTGTGGGATGTTGCATATAAAAGATCCCTTGCTACTAATAGAAAAATGTAGCAGGTTTCATCTCTAAGACTATATGTCTAAATTACTAAATGTTTGCTGTAGCTGATGATTAATAAATCAATTTGCTCTAGTGGTGTCGTTAAACAAATAGCTGTAGTTTAAAATGTGCTGATGTGTCATTAAACATATTTCTTTCTTTACCTTTTAATTATAGAATAAGAATAAGTTTGTTTTGTTTAATGACACCACTAGAGCACATTGATTAATTAATCATCAACTAAAGGAAGTGAAACTTTAGTAATTCTGACATAAAATCATCAGAGGAAACCCGCTACATGTTTCTTAATGCAGCAAGGTATCTTTTATATGCACTTTCCCACAGACAGGATAGCACATACCATGGCCTTTGACCAGATGTGGCACACTGGTTGGAATAAGAGAAAAAACAATGGATCTACGGTGTTTTGATCCTGTGACACATGCACATACTACAGCCTCTGATCACTGGTGGTGCACTGGTTGGAACAAGAAAAAGCCGAAGTCAGTTGAATGGATCCACTGAGGTGGTTCGATCCTTTGAGGCAAGCACCTCAAGCGAGCACTCAACCAACTGAGCTAAATCCTGCCCCTTTCAATTACAGGTGAAAGTGGATGAAGTCTTAAGACACCCAGATTCTAATGATAATGCTCTCTTATGGGAAATATAGAATTCTAGTTTTATGTGCATGATGTTGACATGCCGTGCACCAAATGAATCATAGGAGTGCAAAACATTAATTAAGACTGACAGAAAGGACATCATTTATTAGTCATTTAAAGGCATACTGTCAGATTTATGGACCCTATTTCTCTTTACCTTTCAATTAGTCATTTAAAGGCATACTGTCAGATTTATAGACCTTATTTCTCTTTACCTTTTAATTAGTCATTTAAAGGCATACTGTCAGATTTATGGACCTTATTTCTCTTTACCTTTTAATTAGTCATTTAAAGGCATACTGTCAGATTTATGGACCTTATTTCTCTTTACCTTTCAATTAGTCATTTAAAGGCATACTGTCAGATTTATGGACCCTATTTCTCTTTACCTTTCAATTAGTCATTTAAAGGCATACTGTCAGATTTATGGACCCTATTTCTCTTTACCTTTTAATTATAGTCATTTAAAGGCATACTGTCAGATTTATAGACCTATTTCTCTTTACCTTTTAATTAGTCATTTAAAGGCATACTGTCAGATTTATGGACCCTATTTCTCTTTACCTTTCAATTAGTCATTTAAAGGCATACTGTCAGATTTATGGACCCTATTTCTCTTTACCTTTCAATTAGTCATTTAAAGGCATACTGTCAGATTTATGGACAATATGTCTCTTTACCTTTTAATTAGTCATTTAAAGGCATACTGTCAGATTTATGGACCCTATTTCTCTTTACCTTTTAATTGCAGAATAACAATCTGTTTGTTTTCATCATCAACTATTGGATGTCAAAGTTTCTGTAATTCTGACTCATAGTCATCAGAGGAAACCCCACTACATGTTTCTTAATGCAGCAAGGTATCTTTTATATGCACTTTCCCACAGACAGGAAAGCACATACTACAGCCTTTGACCAATTTTAGGACCAGCCTCGGTGGCGTTGTGGTTAGGCCATCGGTCAACAGGCTGGTAGGTACCGGGTTAGGATCCCAGTCAAAGCATGAGGTTTTTAATCCAGATACTGACTCCAAACCCTGAATGAGTGCTCCACAAGGCTCAGTGGGTAGGTGTAAACCACTTGCACTAACCAGTAATCCATAACTGGTTCAACAAAGGCCATGGTTTGTGCTATCCTGCCTGTGGGAAGTGAAATAAAAGATCCCTTGCTGCTAATCGGAAAGAATAGTTCATGAAGTGGTGACAGCGGGTTTCCTCTCAAAATCTGTGAGATTCTTAACCATATGTCTGACGCCATATAACCATAAATAAAATGTGTTGAGTGTGTCATTAAATAAAACATTTTCTTTCTTTCTTTCTTCTTTGACCATTTGTGGTGCACTGGTCGGAACAAGAAAAATCCCAGTCAGTTGAATGGATCCAATGGATCCACTGAGGTGGTTTGATCCTGCACGGCAAGCACCTCATGCTAGCACTGACTGACCTAATCCCGGCCCAATCTTTTAATTACAGGTGAAAGTGGATGAAGTATTTAGAAAGTATTAAGACAGATTATATTGTTAATGCTCTCTTATGAGAACAAATATAGAATTCTACTTTTATGTGCATGACGTTGACATTCCATGCCCTAAATGACTCTTGGGGTTGCACAAAGTTAATTAACACTAAGGAATATGACATCTTTTATTAGTCATTTAAGTCACAATGTGAAGAACATTGAGAATAACAAATGAGTTATTATCAATGATGACATTTGATAAATCAATTTTATTATATAACATTTAGTGAAATATCTTAAAATATCAGTGACATAAAAGTGTTATGAGTCACTCGGTGACCATAACAGATTTTAGAGTGAAAATTTCACTATTTCACTTCAAAGCTTAAACTATTTTGCAGCTGGCATTTTAAAAATAAAAGTAAATTGCCAAAAGTTATGTAACACAGTACTTTTCATGTTTTTGTCAAATATGATTGATATCTCATATCTCGTACATGTGTGACTTGTGAGATATGATTGCAAAGTTCACTAGATGAGATATAAATTATATTTGACAAAACATATGAAATATCTTGTTAATATGTTAATAACAGTCAAAGAGCAATGGCTGGAATGGTGTGTTTGACAACTAATTCAGATAAGCTACTTTTAATTAGCAACAAAGGATTCTTTATATATTTTTCCCAGGCAGGACAACACATACCAACACTTGATGAACTAATCATGGAATGGTATCCTGCAATGGAAATATTGTTAATGTATCCACAAAACGGGATGGATCCTTTTAACTCAGTGAGCATAAGATAATGAGGCTACCCATGGAAGGAAGGAAGGAAATGTTTTATTTAATGACACACTCAACACATTTTATTTACGGTTAAAGGGCATCAGACATATGGTTAAAGACCACACAGATATGAAAGACAAAACCTGCTGTCGCTACTTCATGGGTTACTCTTCTGGATTAGCAGCAAGGGATCTTTTATATGCACAATCCTACAGACAGGATAGTACATATCACGACCTTTGTAAAACCAGTTGTGGAGCACTGGCTAGAATTAGAAATAGCCCAAATGGATGGGAAATGATCCTAGATCAATCTCACATCTGGCGAGCACTGTATCAATGAGTTAAGTCCCACCTAAATATTGACCAGTTAAAAAAATGAGCTTGCCTAAAGCATGGTGGGTGGATCCATTGGACTATTTCTCATTCCAGTGACTGCTCCGCAATGGTATAACATACATGTAGTTCATGGTATGTACTATCCTGTCTTTGGCATAGTGTATATAAAAGATCCCTTGCTGGCTATGAAAAAGAAAAGCTCTTCAAGTGGTGGTAGTGGGTTTTCTCTGGATGCACCCCAGTGGTAAACCGCTTGCCTGGTGAACTGTTCCCATCAGTGGGCCCATTGGGCTATTTCTCATTCCGGCCAGTGAACAACAACTAGTAAATCAAAGTCTGTGGAATGTGCTACTATATGTCTGTGCAATGATTATTAAATCAATGGGTTCTAGTGGTGTTGTTAAACATAACTCTTATCTGGTCCATAACCATATTTTCAAAACCACATACTCATTTATTTTTTTTAACTAAAATTAAAAACATAATTACAAAAAAAGAAAAGAGAAAAAGGTGCGTTGAGTGTTTTATTTAACTAAAACATTTCTTTTATTTGTAGCAAAGCACGTAGGCTGCAAAGATGAAAAGACGAATCTGATTAGAGTGATCCGATTGATAGCATGTCTCCCACTCGTTACTCATGTTACAGCACTGCTCAGTATTAATGAACACCCACTAAGTGAAGAGCTCAGAAAAGGAAAGGAATAGATGGTTAACATCGCCTCCGCTCCTTTTAAAACCCGGCTATATGTATACGGTGTTTAACATATCAGGGCTTCTAGATTATAGTAGCTCCACTCCCATGACTTGTGATATTCAATAACTACTACATGTACATGTACTGCCATGCCCGACGGCTAGTGAAATTGTTTTTGACAAATGTTGCAGTTATGTCTATTTTGTAAATGGAGGATTCGTCATGAGTATTTTTTAATATGAAAAATGTCAACCGAGTCTATGTTAATCTAGACGTAGATGATATTTTACATATTAAAAAACATGAGTAGCAAATTCTATTTCTCCTATAACACTTCTAAAATAACATTTTAATTCAGTTTTTTTTAGTAAATCACTACTGAAGTCGCCACCATCAATAATATGACATCACTATGATTAGCACAGATTAGTTTGACGTCACGCATTTTAAACAAATCTTTGAAAACGTTATGCTCAGGTATACAGGTCTTATTGGCTTGTAAGCAAATGACCCATCCACAACAACACATTACCTAGAGACCTTGCAAATTTGAATGCCATTATTAACTGGGATAATAAAATACATTATCACATGGGTTTATGATATGGATATCATGGGTCAGTTATAGGATAAATATGAATATCATGACACACCCACCTACCCCCACTCCAACCCTCAATGTGTTTTTAGGCTTTATCGCCCTCTTTAGGTGACAAATCTGATTATTACTATTACTTAGTATTGACTTAAAGTAAAGTAGGACTAGTGAATTTTTAACTGTGGCCAGTAATTTTGTTTTTTAAATCAATGATCCCATGGCTAGTGAATTAAATTTTTTTTCTAGAAGCCCTGCATAAAGGGAACAAGGAACTAAATGTCTTGGGTACCATAAAGTTTGTGAGAAACGTTTCTAAACATGAAACCTTTAATGTCTACTTCAGTGCAAAAGTTGATGCCACTGTTGGAAAGGTAATACCTACATGTATACCTCACCATTTTACTCTTAATGATAAAGCAGCCATGGATCTACTTTCCCGCAAACAGGACAGTACATACCAGTCTTTGATGTACCCAAGTACTGGCCATGGTATATACTACCCTGTCTGTGGGATGGTGCACATAAAAGATCCCTTGCTGCTAATCCAAAAAGAGTAGCCCATGAAGTAGCGACAGTGGGTTTCCTCTCTTAATATCTGCATGGTCCTTAAACCATATGTCTGATGCCATATAACTGTAAATAAAATGTGTTGAGTGCGTCGTTAAATAAAAACCTTTCTTTCTTTCCTTCCACAGACTGAAACATTAAGGCCAGACAAACACTAATCAAATGAGACACATATAAATGGAAAGCTATTTGTCCTGCACTGAGATCCATGGTGTGGGTGTTGATTAAAGTGGTTCTTGCATGCAGCAGCTTTAGCCACATAGTCCTGTGTTACTATAATTGTCGTCTATGAGACTTGATGTCATGGCACACATCCTAGAAAACTTGACACAGGAAAGTCGTGACTGATATTTTCTTTAACCAGTACGATCACTGCAGATCT
>JAECMU010040328.1:0-17599 GCA_016106625.1 Dracogyra subfuscus
TACGTTTACAGTTTATATTTCAAACATATTAAATGGCAAAATTATAATTCATTTGTGCTATATATACTGATATAATACTAACACCGACAAGATACATCCCTCCACCCCTTACACAAAAATAACAAAGTCGAACCGGAGTGAAACTGAAAAAGGTTTTCCCCCCACTTGTGTAAGATTGTCGCACGCTAGTGTTTTGATAGCAATAAACATAAATATGTTTCCTTTGTCTTTATGTTGGATGACTGGCTATAACCTTGAGTTGGACGCCGTACTAATTATAAATCACGGCACACTTTTATTATTATTATTAATTTAAAAAAAAATTCTTCATATAAATTATAAAACGGCCAGTCTTGCCATTTTGTTTCTTTAAAATATGATTTTTTAAATTATATATACAACAATGCATCTATTAGTATTACCAAATAGATTAAAGATACAGGCCTGTGGCAATGGGACAATATCTAGAGGGGTAGCACAGTGGTGGGACTATCAAGTTTTATCTTGTTATATAAAGCAGAAAAGAAAATAGATAACCAAAGTAAGAAAAGAAATCTAATGTTTATAAATGTATAATGTTGGTCAAATTAATGCCAGTGACAGGAAAAGAAGGAAGTGTGTGGGAGACAATTGTTAAAAAACTTTAGAGGGGTGAATATTGCCATCATTGCAAAACAACGCGGGCAGGGTTTTTTTTTAAAAAGGAGTAAAATTGTCTCTTTTGTGGTGTACCACTTGTGAGCTCATCGACGGGGATTGACCCTGGACTGACCGCACAACATACAAATGCTTTACTACTGGGCTACAGGCAGCCCTAAACATCAGCAGCATTTCTTTATTTGATTACAAGACGTGGCGGTAAACTAAATAATAAGTACATGTTAGCATATACTATATTGTCATAATGAATGAGATTAAAAACAAAATATTTTGACTGAAATGTAAATATGTTACTGGCGAATATATATTTAGATTGGCGAAAGAAATTGGAGATTGGCGAATTTTTTGGCGAACAAAAATAGCAACCCAGGGCTAGCCCTGAAACTTTAACTTTCTAAATATCCCTCTATTAGTTTGTAAAGACTATTTAAAAAAATAAAGTTTCAGAACTATCCTATCAAAACTCTAGGTTTACATGTATGTGGAGGTTAGTGTGATTGATTACTTGCATGTCCTGGCAAAAACTGCTTACTATATATTTTTTTGTTTCGTTTACCTGTATATGTATACTGTGTGCAGAAGTCTCTTCATTTAGAAATTGCAGAAACAATTCATCTGAAATTTCAAATGACGGCAGTTCCACATGTCTAAAATAAAAAACAACCTTCATAACAACAAATAATAAGCAAAATGATGAATGTCAAGTATCACTACTTTCCATCTTTGGACGAGTATGGGGTACCTGTAAGTGCCAGCCACAGTTCACCTTGGACATGGAGAGATAGCTTACTGATTACTACTCACTTGCAATATGACAAGGCTTGTAGTTGGGCATTAATTTGACAAATTGCATATATGATATAGTATAAAAGTTTAATTTTATCATTACTAATTAAAGCTAATTTATTTTACAGATTTGCTGAAATGGTATTGTGAACCAGCTTGAGGAAAGAAGAGTGTTGGAGATATTCATTACCACGGCTTGTGTGTTGATGCAGACACCGTGAATTCACAACATGGAGGTGCAGAAAAATATTTCAAAAGTGAAAGGCTACTTATTAGTCCCCTACCAGTCCAACCAGAGGGGACTCTAGTTTTTTTTTCCATCTTCATCTGTCTGTCCATCCGACTGTCCCTTGTCTAGTTTTCAGACTTTTCGCATTGGCTCAAGATATTAAATTGAAGTTTTGGTTATAGCTTTTTGGTGTACTGTAACAGATTAAGTTTGACTTTCATGGCAACTCGCTCACTTTTCACAGAGCTATAGCCATACCATTCAATTAAAAAAGCACAATGGAAATTGATAGCTGTATGGTGCATAAGTTGACCTGAATCGATCCTCATTGGTGGTCCCCCATTGGCTTATTTCTCATTCCAGCCAGTGCATCATGACTGGTATATCAAAGACTGGTATGTGCTGTCCTGTCTGTGCATATAAAAGATCCTTTGCTACTCATGGAAAAATGTAGCAGGTTTCCTCTCTTAGACTATATCAAAATTACCAAATATTTGACATTCAATAACCAATGTTCTCTAGTGGTGATGTTAAACAAAACAAACTTAAGTTAACCTGAAAGTGATTGCATTGTGTTGCATTTCACAATATTCACAAATTTACAATTTGTTTTGCAAACTCCCTGCAAGCGCAAGCATCATAAATACATTCGAGTTGAAAAAGATGTTTGCATTTGTTTTAAACCTAGTTTTTATGATAAATGATATCTAATGGATACAAATGTAGTATTTTGTGTATAATTCAGGTGAGTGCTCTACCATTGAGCTACATCCCAATTTGTTAAATACCAAACAGACATATTTTAAAATGTGTCGATATTCTTTTCTTTTTTCTATGCATGTTTCATATGCACGTTACGTGTGATAAGAACTCAAAATATTTTGATATCCATAGATTTATTAGTCCTCTACCGGTCCAACCAGAGAGGACTATAGATTTCGCCTCCCATTTTTCTGTCCATTTATCTGTACCACTTGTAGTATTCCAGAGCTACTGAGCTGTATCACATACTATTACATATCAAGTTTGACTTTTATAATGATTTACCCATTTTTGACATAGTTATGGCCCTTGAACTTAGGAGATACACAAGTTTGTTTAACAGGCCTTTTTTTGCCAATGCCTAAAAAAATTAAGCTGAAATTGTTGTATATATATACCCATTTATGACAAACTTATGGCCCTTGAGGAGATAAAAAAATTTGTTTTCCGAACATTTTGAGCTGAAATTTTATGTACAGCTTTCTCATGTTCTGTTACAAATTAAGTTTGACTTACAAGGCAGTTTACCCATTTTTCACAGAGTTGTGGCCTTTGAAGTTTGAGATATGAACATTTGTTGGGCCAAGTAGGTGATATGTATTTCTCTAGCAGTACTCTCAGAATGCTTGTTTTGTAAAGTATTGCCTGTGATTAACTTTTTTTTTGAGTTGCCATCCAGGCAAGTGGTGACAGCACTTTCACTTGCCCGTATAATATTTTCACTTGCCTGAATAATATTTTCTGAAAAACCAACAATATTGCAACAGATTATAAGAGAAAACACTTTTTTTTTTTTTTAAATCGGTCGCCAGGAGGGCAACCTTACTGTGGGTTTTCAGTCGACCGTCATCGATACCAGTCGCCAGTGTCGATCGAACCCTGGAGCTAGCTTCTGTTTGTAATACACAAATTGTTGATGAGGTTCTAATGTCGACTTGTAAAATCTACAACTACTTGTAAGTCTTGGTGATTAAGAGATTTTCCCCCAGTCTTCATTGTTAACTATAAGTGCTGGATTAACAATGTAGCAAATGCTATGAGCCCCACACTTTCTCGAGCACTGTGGAATGACAATTGTACATTATGGTTATTAGGCCTGCTGACATAACACTAGTTATTCTTGTTTTATTTTTATCACTATGTAAGCCTATAATAGTACTGGGGAGGGAGACATGTATAATATGCTATCACTTTGCAACTTTTAATTCAGCACTGTTAACTATGTATTTGATTTAACAAGTATTTCATACTTAACAATGTTTTGTTTTGTTTTCAGGCTTCTAGGATGAGGCCACCACCTTCAAGTGAAGTTTGTGGAAATTTTTATCCATATCCTGCAGAAGAGTTGAAGAAGGCAAGAAGCAAATTGATTGATGAATTGTATTTTTCACCTGGTGGAGGACGACTCATGTATCGGATCAGAGAACGGACTGGAATTTTGCCAAACAGACATGGAATATTTATAGATAGTTCAAATTACTGTGAACAATCGACTGCACTCTTGTCCAGATCATTTTCAGAAAGTCGTATGCTCAAAAAGTGCAAACAGACAACTCCAGTTTCCAAAACAGTTGATTTAAGAAACTTACAGTCAGATGGAATTGCTGAAAAAATTCCTATATCACAAGGAAGTGAAAAAGACATTGATTTGTTTACTACTTGTAAACAGAAAACTGTAGTTTCCAAGAAACTGAATGTTAAAGGATTTCATTTGGTTGGAAAAGCTGAGACAATTTCTGGGTTAATAGCAAATGAACAAGCTACTGGCAGTGGAACTGTTTTAGCTAAAAGACACAACAGTACTGATCAGGTAAATTTGAATGATTTAAAGGTCAAGAAGAGAAGAGTAGAAAAGAGCTCGGTTGATGGTGTTATTCAAATTGATAGTGATTTGTCATGTGATGGCATTTTGGATTCTGAAAGTAAACCAGACAAAACAAGAAAGATTACTGCTTTCAAGTGTGATTTCTGTGATTACATCTCTCAAAATAGGAATGTGGCTCAGGATCATTTAGTTTCCAAGATTCACTATTCAGCAAGCAAATGCATGTGCCTGCTAAACAATGGGCAGCTAACTCCACAATTGATTCTTAAAGAAAAATCTCTTGTCAATGAAGCTGCTTTGTTTTCTAATCTTATTCCTATTTGTTCCTTTTGTCAATGTATTTTTAAAGACATTTATGCTTGTGCCAAACATTGTACCAATATTCACCTAAAGGAAAGGATTTATTATCTTGGAGTGGTCAGAAAACGGCAAACGGTCAACGTGTGCAGGCTTGCAAAATGTGTTGAATGTGATCAGTGTACGACATCTAAACAGGTGACAAGACATCTGAAAACACACGATGCAGTTGACAAGTCTTATGAGCGCCCACAACCTCAAGACATTGTCTGGTGCATTTGCTTGGTCTGCAAGTGTTATATAAATAATATCTTGAGTTGTAAGAGCCATATGCTTGCTCATCTTATTAAAATGAGGGATCAAACAGTAAGATTTGAACTCTTATTCATTACCAAGCCGACTATAGAACATCACATTCTTCCTCAGAAAGTCAAAATCAAAAAAAAGAAATTGGCGATGACGAAAAAAAAGAAAGGTCATGCTCAAAAGAGAAAACGAGACAAAATCTAGTATTAAAGAAAATATTAAATGGTGACTGGTTTCTGTTTTGATTCTTAAAGAAAAATCTCTTGTCAATGAAGCTGCTTTGTTTTTCAGTGTATAATAAATTACAAGTGCTAGTTTTAATGGGTGGACTTTGCCAGTCGTGGGGCACTGATTTAACGCACACAAAATAGTCTTTTAAATTTATTGAGGGCGAGTGTTTACCACTGAGCAACATCCAGCCTTCATTTATATCTACTGGCCTCAGTGGTGTCGTGGTTAGGTCATTGGTCTACAGGCTGGTAGGTACTGGATTCAGATCCCAGTCAAGGCATGGGATTTTTAATCCATATACAGACTCCAAACCCCGAGTGAGTGCTCCGCAAAGCTCAATGGGAAGGTGTAAACCTCTTGCACCGACCAGTGATCCATAACTGGTTCAACAAAGGCCATGATTTGTGCTAATCCTGCCTGTGGGAAGCACAAATAAAAGATCCCTTGCTGTTAATCGATATGAGAGTAGCCCATGAAGTGGCAACAGCAAGTTGCCGATGATTAATTTATCAATGTGCTCCAGTGGTTGTGTTAAATAAAAGAAAGAAAACAAATCCTCTAATTGTAGCTAGATGTAGATGTCAGGAATGTTTGGATTAGGGAATTTTTTGAGGGAGGATCATTGAAAAAAAGAAAGAAAAAAGAAAAATATTTTATTTAACGATGCACTCAACACATTTTTATTTACGGTTATATGGCGTCGGACACCTGGTTAAGGACCACACAGATCTTTGAGAGGAAACCCGCTGTCACCACTTCATGGGCTACTCTTATGTCGATTAACAGCAAGGGATCTTTTATTTGTGCTTCCCACAGGCAGGATAGCACAAACCATGGCCTTTGATAAACCAGTTATGGATCACTGGTTGGTGCAAGTGGTTTACACCTACCCATTGAGCCTTGCAGAGCACTCACTCAGGGTTTGGTGTCGGTATCAGGATTAAAAATCCCATACCTCGACTGAGATCTGAACCCAGTACCTACCAGCCAGTAGACCGATGGCCTAACCACGACGCCACCGAGGCCCGGTAATGAATCAATGAAGTCAAAATAAACAATAATCCTGTTTAATTTTGACACTTTACAAAACCATTGGTAAGTAATGAAAGCCTATTGTCATACAATAATAATTAAAGTTATAGGAACATGGCATGATTACAAATGTCACCCTCAAAGCAAATGCCATGTCAAATATGATGATGCTTCTTAATTATAACAGGTACCGAAGCTCTGTTCCCAAGCACTTTTGCATAGAGCCTAAAGCATTATCAAAGGGCTGCAGTTATTTCAGTGGTGTTATATATATGTTTTTTGACAAACAAATGTGCAAGGACATTTGTGGCAGAAGTCATTAAATGACCTATTGAGGATTGAAGTGGCATATCTCGAAAGGACTAAATACAATACGTAGCGGGCGTCATAGCCCAGTGGTACAGTGCCCGCCTGATGCGCAGTCGGTCTAGGATCGATCCCCGTCAGCTAACCACTGGGGTTTTTTCTCGACATAACCATATGTCCGACGTCGATATAACCGTAGTTAAAATGTGTTGAGTGCGTCGTTAAACAAAACAAAACAAACAAACCAACAAAATACAATACGTGATACGGTTTTCGTATAATCTGTACATGTATTTGCTGTGTCCAGCACTGGCAGATAATATGCAAACTAAATGGTCAGGTGGGCCACCATGGGTTTACTTAGAAGATCCAGGATTGAAATTAATACATCTGTCATACAAAATCTTACTAACTACTGTAAATTGTTTTCATTGCTTGAGAAGAGGTTGGTTCTACTATTTGTTGCAGGTGCTTTGGTTGTAGGATCATACCTGACCAGTGGACTCGTTATCTGAATGGCCTTTGATATACCAGTTATGGGGCACTAGCTGGAATGTAGCCAGTGCCTATTGATGTATCAAAAGCCTTGGTATGTGTGGTTCTGTGTGTGTGTGTGGGGGGGAGGGGGGAGTACACAAAAAAAGGAGCCCTTGTTGCTAATGGAAAAATGTAGCAGATTGCCTGTAAGACTACATCTAATAAAAGTATCATGGTTTTTTTACATCCAATAGCTAACGATTCATACACCAATGTGCTCTAGTGATGTCAAACAAAACAAACCAACTTTCTCAAACGGTTGGGATCATGTTAATCAAAATATCTGCAAAACATTGTTGTCTTCCCTAAGAGAGACATTTCCATTTTAGATATTCCAGTCAACTAGGATTCACACTTAACCAGTTGCCCCTTAACTGTTCTTGGGTCTTCTTTTATTGACTTTCACCATTGTTACAAAGAACACGTTGATGCATTTAAAACTTGAAATATAATGAAACCCTATTTTTAAGTGAAAAGAGTTTGGTTTTAGAGTGGGTTTTTTCTTTTTCAAAGCTTCTCTTGACATTTTCGGAAACCCGCTGTTGCCACTTCATGTGCTACTCTTTTCGATTAGCAGCAAGGGATCTTTTATATACACCATTCCACACATGATAACACATACCAAGGCCTTTGATATACAAGTCATGGTGCCATGACTGGAATGAGAAATACGATTCCATGGAGTGTCCAAGTTGTGTGCCACAAGAGCGCAATAGAACCTAAGGAACTGGAGAAGGGTACACAGGTCAGATGAATGTCTATTCCTGCTCCACACAACAGACGGTACATTTTGAATATAGAGATCTAGAGGCATGGTCTATGATTAGCGGAACATTCAGGAAGATGTTCCCTTTGGTGGAGGTTCAGTTATGGTTTGGGAGTGCATCTCCTTTGACTGTAAACTGGATCTGGTGACTACCTGAAACACTCCTTGGATACCGATAAAAGAATGTCATCTGGGACAGAGTTGTTTCTCATTTGACGATCACGCACTTGCAAGCCGCCCAGTCTAAATGGATGCCAATGCTCGACTTCAACTTGCCATAGAGTACTCAACTATCTGCAGTGGTATGCAACTAAAACTACCATGGCCTACAAGAAGGCCTGACCTGAATCGGAGCATATCTGGGATCTTTTGGAGCACATGGTTAGGGAGATGGATCCTCTTGTCCAGAATTTACAGGAATTAACTTTGGGTACCGTACTTCACAAGGAATGGCAGAGAATATCATGTTTGAAGATTTTTCGATTGGTTTCTAACATGAGGCTTATCCAGTTTGTCATCCAGATTATACTTGGCTATACCTGATATTCTTCAGTGACAGACTTAAAATTGTCTTGAGGTGTTTGTTGAAATGTATACTAGTACATGATGTTACTGGCCATCATTTTTTTCAGCTGTGGAGCAATAGCTGTAAATTATAATTTTCATGTCACTTATTCAAGTATTAATAAAATTATTTAGTTATCTCCATGGAACCATCTCAAGTGTTTCTTTTCTTCATAAACTTTAGACAATGAAATGAAGTTTGAGAAAAAAACAAAAACAAACAAACAGATTTGATAAAAACAGATTTTTTTTAATAACAATAAAGGTTTATGATGGAGATGACTAGCTCTCTTTGTTTCCTTTCTCTGGTACTTCATATGCTACATGAATATGAGGAACAATTTCATCTGTAATATACTGAGTAATACTTTCAACAACAACCGAGATAGAGTACTTCTCCACAATACTGCACTTTACAGTCTGTAACAAATCGGGAATAAAGATATCTGAGCAGACGTCAAAGGATTCTGAAGAAAGGTCACGGACACTGGAGTCATCTCTGAAACAGGAATTAAAAAAGGATTGACATCTTCTTGAACAAGATACAAGTCATTCCATTAATTATCACAGAATTGGATAATTTACTTTAGGGACCCATTTTACAAAGCCATCTTGGCGCTAAGATCACTGTATGTACATAATTACCATATACACTTGAGATGATCTTAGTGCTAAGATAACTTTTTAAAACAGGGCCCAGGTACTTATTACAACCTTTAAGACACTTCAGCAACACTATGGAATGTAATTTATAAAGATAAGACTTGCTGGAGTGCTGTAAAGATCGCTACAATTCTGTATCTTTTCTTCCTTCTCCCCATAACCGTATATATATTTTTTAACATCAATACCAAGTTTAATTTATTTTGGACTTTGTGAACAATTATTGTTATGTAAAACCACCACACCCAAAACCTCCATAACAACAACTATGGAGCTGTATGTAGTACGTATGTGTATACTGTAAAATACTACCTACATATATCGTCTTGCCATTTTACTTTGTTTAGGTGAGAAAAACTCAACAAGCTACTAGAATAACATAAATGAATAGTTTGTATTGAATAAGTTAAAACCTACTGTTCTTGTGACTGTGTGGTTTGAAATATCTGTACTGTGATGCATACACCACAATGAAAGACTGTGAATTCAAGTTTTTCCTTTTGAGCTCTTGATTTTAACATCCACATTTGGTATCTAGGGTTATTCACTGTTGAACCTTTAAAAAAAAAGAGGTGTAATTAGAGTATTAAAAACATCGGTTACATACTTACAAGTAAAAGAATTAGCTGTGCTTCATTGTAAAGCAAAATACAAACACATCATTCCATAGTTTTACTAAACTTGTTTCTTCTATATCAACCGGCCTCGGTGGTGTCATGGTTAGCCATCGGTCTACAGGCTGGTAGGTACTGGGTTTGAATCCCAGTCGAGGCATGGGATTTTTTGTTCTATATCATCCTATATGGTACTGAAACATTTAGATACAAATGATATGTGTCCCAGAATTTTATGGATGATAAGTGGGTTTGGCAATATATTCGGAGCATGTGTATGTCATAGTGTGTTACAGAGGGTTACCGGCCTTGATGGTGGTGTGACTAAACCATCAGTACTGGTTTTCTGATTCCTACCCAGTTGTAAACACTCAGTGGGTTAGTGTAAGACCACTACACCCTCTTCTCTCTCACTAACCACTAACAACTAAGTGGGTTAGTAACCCACTGTCCTGGACAGACAGACCAGATAGCTGAGTTTAGTGTCCAGGACAGCATTTTGAACCTTAACTGGATATAACCACAGAAATAAGTTGAAATGTAAACATAACAAATTGACAATACATTTTCCTACAATTTTGGTAAAATGAATCCCCAAACATTTCTTCATACCTGCAGTATTCATCTGCTCAAGTTCCATAAACCATCTTGACAAACTTCCTTTCTTTTTTGTACTAGCTAGAAGAGGAGAAATCACAATGTACCTTCTGTATAAAGAATTTATATGTAAAATAAAACCATAATAACGTGGAATCAAATGTCTCGCATCTGACTGCAATGGTGATTAGAAAATATATCTATTAAAATGAATTCATGTATAGTTTAACAGTTAAAGTTTGTTTTGTTTAATAACACCACTAGAGCACACTGATTATTTAATCATTGACTGTCGAATGCCAAACATTTAGTAATTTGGACATGGTAGTCTTCAGAGGAACCTGCAGTTACACACATTTTCCATTAATTACAAAGAATCTCTTACATGCACTATCCCAAACATGACAGTACATACCATAGTCTTTGAAATACTAGTCCCGTGGCATTGGCTAGAACATAAATTTATAACCCAGATACATCTCTATAGTCCGAAGGTTCAATGGTCGGAAGATTTAGTAGTTCAATAGAGCAGTCCCCAAAAAACCCAAGACTTGTCCTTATAACCCAAGCACCTCAGGTCAGTGCTGTACCGTCTGAGCTAAATACTGCCATGCAACTCTAACCTAGGTGTCACTAGCACCTCTAGTTTGTGAAAAATGGATCCAAGCATGAAAATGGAGCTATAAACGAAAGTTCTTATTAGTTCCATAGAGGGGTCTATAGGTTTTGTCTCCATATTTTCTTTCTGTCCATCTGTCCCACACATAGTTTTTCGGATAAAATTTTTTTACAACGCCTCAAGATATTGTGCTGAAATTTTGTTTATTGTGTACTATTACAGATCAAGTTTGACTTTCATGGCAATGAACCCATGTTTCTCAGAGTTATGGCCCTAACTTAAGAAATGTAAAAAAAGGTAGTTTTTTTGCTATACCTGAATATATTCAGATGAAATTTTGTATGTTAAAGATCAAGTTTAACGTTCATGGCAATTTTCAGAAAGTTATGGCCCTTGAAGTTAAGAAATATGAAAATTTGTTGGACCTGGTAGGTAACATGATGATTGTATTAGCAGTACTCTCAGAATGCTTGTTTCTAAAGGTTATATACAAATAATTAAATTTTCTTTGCGATTATTCCATTTACCGCAATCTGATTGTCCAGAGGTGCTTACTTTTTTCCGTTTGTATTTCGATGAACCCCTCAAAAATAAGCCACACCTACTACCCCCCCACCCCCAACTGACTTGCACTACTTTTGTGCAACAAACTGGATTATTCTGGCAATCATATTTAGATATTTTGAAGAAAATATGTGTGAAAGCTACCAAAAATTTATACAATTAATTAATGTTAAATGCTATTGCAGAGTAGACATATGAATCAATGTGCATTGATTAAAAAGCCGAAAAAACATGTGCATACTTTTGTATGACCCACTATGCGAGATCATACAGTGTGCACATTGGTTTTTCAGTTCATACAAGTTTGCATTAACCAAAAAGTATAATTTGTGGTCAATACCTAAATGAATCATGTTGATATGTAATATAGTTGTTTTGTTCATTGTAAGATAAAACAAAATATATTGTTTTGCAATAATATTTTATCTGTATCAGAAGGGCAACTGCCAGAATGAGCTACATAATTACTAAATGTAAATATTTCACTCTTACTTCCTGCTAGTGTTGAGACTAATGTGTTGGCCTCCTGCTCCATATTTGCAAGTTGAATCTGCTCTTTGAGTTCCAATGATCGTAACTCCAAGTTATGCATTTCAGAAACAAGGGGCAATACTTTATCATAACTGTAACACAGACAATTTATCATAATATTATACTTCACTCATCAATATATATTAAAATATAAATATATATGAATCAAATTATATTTACTATATCACTTGACAATTATCTGAAATTTATATTTACACTGGTACATGTATAAAACCTATACAGAATTTATTTTCATGGCACAAAGAATTATCTATTGGAAATAAAATTCATTTTATGTTACCTGAATTACTATTAAATTAGCAAAACAATAAACAAAACATGCTGGCAAAAATTAATTCAATTTATGTTTTAACAGGCAATAAAATTCAGTAATCTATGGAATTTATGCTTTATGGTTCTGAATGGAACTTTGTGAATTCAACACATACATATTTTTGGTATCTCTGTCCATATCCTCAACGAAAGTCTTTTTCTCTGATCTGGAAATTTCATCCACAAGCTGTTGTTTCCTAGACATCAACTGATACTTAATGTGCTGCAACTGAGATATCTCCATATTCATCTAAAAACAGAACATTACCCATTACAGTAAATAGTGTAGACTGTCATTTTATCATTAATATGACATAACAGCTTTTAACTGTACTGTGACACACATTTGGTATGTGTCTGAAAAAAAAGAAGAAATGTTCAGATGATAACAACAATTTAATATGTTTGTCATGACATATGTTGATATAAATCCACACATTCTTTGTCCTTAAAGCATTGAATATACCTGCATAGAATCTGGACATATTTAGTTGCATGTAGGTAGGTTTTTAGTTTAGTTTTTTAAATAATAAAACTGATGTGTGTGTAATTGTATATACAGTGAAATCCTCTAAGAGTCTTAAATGAGACATCTACAAGACTAAGAAAAAAGTCTTGATTTTAGGGTTTAGAGAAGTTCTGTTCTGTATTGATATTTGAAAAGGGGATGGTGAAAAATGTTTTTTATGGAATTCCAATTTATATAGGGTCCAGTTTAAGAGGAGTTTCACTGTATTTATTTCATCTTATAAATTATTTTAAATTGGCTGTTAGTGTTAGTGTAACTGAAATTAAGTTATCCATTGGTACATCCAACCACACTTAATGTTAGAAGCAGGGTTGCACAGCAACCAATCTAAAGAAGGCGAGTCACATGGATTAACCAATACTTGGACTTGAAACATACAGTCATCTTTAGCCAAGGCTTGCTACTACATGTATAGCTGTTTTGCTAATATTTTAAACAGTTGGCATTAGCTAAAAATTTATGAAATATTAAAAAGAAATATATGGCTACTTAGTCCTTTTTTTAAAATTATATACGGTACCAAAATATCAAATTGGGATAATTAAAAGTGCTTTCATGATAACTATATATTTCTAAACAATATTTTGTTGGGTCATTCGGTATGCCAGCTGTTAGTGTTATGTGAAACTGCTATTTCATTTTAATTTATTCAAGCACACTGTCCTAGGCACACAGCAACTAGTTGGGTTGTTTGTCCTGGTGAACAGAGGTTAGTAGTTAGACATTTGGACAGTTATAATACTCTTCACGAAAAGAGAGCATACAACTGTCCAAATGTACATGTCTTGCTCTCTTACAGTCAGGAGTACTCGGGCTAGTAGTTAATAAGAAAGAAGTTGGTGTAGTGAGCCATTTAAACTTGCTTTAGGTGGGAACTGTTACCATACCAAGGTTCTAACTCATCAGCATAAGGCCAATGCCTTAAAGTTAACCACTAGGCTAAGTAACTGAGATGTTTTTAATCTGAAAAATCAACACCACTGTCATAACAGAAATTTAAAACTAATAAAAGGGCTAAACAAAATATTACAATACAATTTGAATTCACTGTTAGCGATGAAATGGCAGCTGTTGGCATGTTCATGAATTTTAAACACACTAGACTGCGACACTGAAGTTTATTGTGGAGTTGAGTCATGCACTCCCAGAAAATAGATTGAGAAACCAGAACATTTTATTGAACCTTCCTCCTCAGATATTAATCAATGTTTTCTACCTTTTCTATATTTTGAGAGAACATCAGAATTTCTCTCTCAGAATCAGCCATTACAACAGCTTCCTGAGCATAAAAAAGACCATCATGAATTGATATTACCCTTAGGCTAAAATAAGATGGATTAGAATGAGAAAGAGAGAGAGTAAAATTTGACTAATTGAGCGTGTGAAAATGTACAGGCGAGCTAAAAATGTAAACGGCACCCGGAAGTTTAATTAACCTACTAATGCGCATGACCATTCTAACCGGGAACACTTCCGAAAGTGAACTTTTTGTGTTAAAAAAAATAAAGAAATGCCAAGCAAAAAGAAAAAATACAATTCACGATTTCCACCGGTAATTTTGTTTGTTTGTTTTTAACTTGCGCTTACTAAATTCTGTTGAATATTTGTTGATTTTAAATTCTACGTTTCGTTTCAGGCGCGAATCAAGAAGATTATGCAAACAGATGAAGAAGTCGGGAAGGTTGCAGCCGCTGTACCGGTGATAATTTGTATCCTTTTCGGCATTAGTTGAATTAGATCACGTACCAGATTTAAATAGTTTTCAACCAAGCAATTGTCACCACAAATGTCCCAAAACCCAAATTAAAATAATAGCCAATAGGTCAGTATTTTCCGTAACACCCCCAACAAACCACACCCAATGACACATATCATCATGATATTGACATTATTTTTATGATATTGCCTTGCATTTAGCCAGAGTAGGGGTGGGACATACCTCAGTGATACAGCGCACTCTTAATGCGCAATTGATCTACGTCGATCCCTGTTGGTGGACCCATGTACTGTCCTGTTTGTGGGATGCTGCATACAAAAGATCTCTTGCTGCTAATCGAAAAGAGTAGCCTGTGAAGTGATGGCAATGCCAATGGGTTTCCTCTGTCTAATGCCATAAAACCGTCAAAAATAAAATGTGTTGAGTGTGTCATTAAATAAAACATTTCCAATGGGCCTGAGTACACTGCCGTACTAGATGGACATTTGGACAGTTATGATTGCTCTGCTGTCACTGTCAGAGATAACTGCTGTGGTATGATGCATATAAAAGATCCCTTGTTACTAATTGAACAAAAAAGTATCATGTTTCTTTTTTAAAATTTATATGTCAAATTACCAAATGTTTGACATCCAATAGCCGATTATTAATAAATAGATCATTACAAAGAAACAGACTTAACTTTAACCACACAGTATGCAATGATTTCCACTCTAATACAGCAATAATCCTATTTTTGATGCCCCTACATAGTACATTGATTATTTTCGAGATTGCCGATAACAAATATTTTACATAGTTATGATAGTAACTTCTTACACACTATGTATTTAACCTGAATATTATTGAAAGGGGGTGTCGTCAAATATTTCATAGCAATTTACAAATTGAGTTATGGTCCTTGAACTTAGGATATATATGAAATTTTGTTTCAATACTTTTTTCCACAATGCCTCAAGATATTGGGCTGAAATTTGATTTGTATCTATATATTATGATAGAGATTTTTTACTTTCTCCTTGACATGTTTGCAGCTCGAGCACTTGAAATGTTCATTCAGTCACTTATTTTAAAATCAAGTGAGACAACAACTGCAAGGAATGCAAAGACATTAACTCCTTCACATATGTAAGCTTTATATTTATTGGATGTATACTTGATATTTATTGGATGTATACTTGATATTTATTGGATGTATATTTGATTTTTCTTTGTGAATGTTCATGAATATGTTTTTTGTTGCTTTAAAAAATAAAATGTTTCTAGACTTCTTAGGACCACTTTCCATTAGTTTTGTGCGCTATTTTATTGATACAGTGCATGTACAAAGTACCTTTTCCATAAAAATTAATTTGTGCACTGGTATCCAGTGTGTGCTGAACAAAAGTTGACCAATTAATGCTTATTTTTTGCACCTGTTTTTTTGTTTTAAAACAGTGATGTCTTATCATGAAATAGGGCTAGCTCTGGATGAAGCTAACACAAAGTTATCTAGAATAGATATAACGTTTTACATCCATACTTGCAAAGGACTCAAATATTGGAGATTAGTTTTTGTGTTCATGTTGAATCATATAAGTTTTATTTATCTCCTTTTCATTATCTGATTTAGAAAACAAACAATTCATACAGAAAAGAATTTTGACTTTCTTCATGACTTGGTATCCAACATTCCTGATCACCAGCCAGAGGATGACTCTGTTAATTCGGGTGAACATAAGAGGTGTAAAAGTGGCAGGTATCCATCTTATCTTGTATAATCTAGGATTTGTTCAAGAAGCTGATTCCGTTTTTTTTTCTTCTTAATTTTCTTTGTTTTTATTTTTATATTACAGTATCATTATTGTTCATTGGAAAATCAATTAATATGATTCAGTCAGTTAAGTCTTTGTTTTAACTGTATAAAGATTAATTATATTTATAACATGTTTCCAGTTTTATTGGTGATTTAACAGAACACAAACCATTGGTTACATGTTATGGATTAAACCAAACCGATAGCAAACAACAACTATAGTTAGCATGCACATAACTGCAATTTTGCTACCAAATTTAAATTGTCTCAAAGCTACATAATGTCAAAATGTATCACAATTTAGTTTCTGATACGATGACCATGCTAAAAAAATTTATCATTAATTTATCATTTATTTGGATTTTGATAAAATTAAAATATTTAAGATTACTAATATTTTGTGATTTACAGTATGCATTTTTATATTTTTGTTATAGACCAAGGAAGTGTGAGCCAGGTAGTTCAAGAAAAAGAAAAGATAGAAAAGAATCAACTGAAAGCTCTGAAGCAAATGTATGTACAGTACAGATATAAATAGATAGATGAAACAAACTCAAATCTAAAGTTGCTCTGAAGCAAATGCATGTTAATACTAACATACAGCACTGATATAAATAAACAGATTAATTAAACTAATTTAAAGTTGCAAAAAATAGCAGTATTAATACTAATGGTAAGACTTTCTTTAGTCTCTTCAGTCACATTTATGTTGCAAACAAGTTACAATTTGTATTATGGAATTCTATTTACTGCAGATGCTTGTTGAATAAAAATTGTTGGATGTTTGTGGGAAAGGTGCCTCTCCCCTATCTCAATAATTATTTACATAACAGATGTGACATTTCAGCAACTTGTACTTTTGATTTGTGATTGGCGACCAATATGATAGAGTTCTGGCCATTGTAGTTGGTACAGAAGTGATCACTGTTACTGCTGATGGTCTTGCTTTCCATCACCTAAGTACTATGTCAGTGTAATGAGGGTAGGTTTAAAAAAAAAATGTATACACCTGGTTTTGGTATGGGGTATGTTTGTCCATAACGTTTTAATTTTTAATTGATTCAAATAAAATCATCAAACTTTTTATGTAAATACAACATGGGATTGAGATATGTTGGTTATTACAATTAGGACACCATGACCTACTTTAATTAAAAAATAATTGTGCATTTCTGGTATAATATTTCACCATTCATACATTTCTATCTGCATGAAACTGGTTATATTTTTGCATATATGCTTGTTAAGTGTAATTTCGCATTGCTTATTGTCTATATTAATACTGCTCATTGTTATCAGCAGGATGATGAAGAGACAGAAACCGATGAAGATCAAG
>JAECMU010040340.1:0-10584 GCA_016106625.1 Dracogyra subfuscus
TGCTGCCCGCAGTAACCAGACAGTGTCTGGTAGATATAGATATGTACGTGTCCGTGCACGGTAACTAGACAGTGTCTGGTAGATATAGATATGTACGTTTCCGTGCATGGTAACTAGACAGTGTCTGGTGGATATAGATATATAATTGTTTGTGCATTGTAACCAGACAGTATCTGGTGGATATAGATATATAATTGTTTGTGCATGATAACCAGACAATGCAGCCCTCGAAATTCGCGGCGGCAATCGTCAATGCCGTTGTAAAAGCTATTGCAAACTTGATTTGCGACAGCATTTCATTGCCGTCGCAAATCTGTGAGAGGTGAAAAGTCTGTAGGTATTTCTCTCTAAACGCTGTCCATTTACAGATAAATTAATCGTGTGTAGTTCAGTTTCCTCAATAAATATAAATTGGTTTATTCCAGTATTGAAGCTTACGAAAGTAAAGTTGAGATGTTATATTTTAGCATATTATTACAGCAGTGGATCATATATGAATAATTTTGACAGCATTAATATTTTCTTTAAAATTGCCACTGTAGTGCCGTTGCAAAATTGATTAGCGACGGCACTTAACTGCCGAAGCAAATATGTCCGAATTTCAAGGGCTGCAGTGTCTGGTGGATATAGATAAAGATATATACCTGTTCGTGCATGGTAACCAGATATTGTTTAGGTGTTAGCAGTGAATTTATTTTTTGTCTTACACTCTGGACCAAATGTTGAACATAACCACATGGTACATCCGAAATAGCTGCAGTCTACAAATTGGTGCTGAGGTGTTGTTGAACAATCAGTCCTTTTATTTCTGTGATCCTGCATGCATTTAAATATTTCAATCTATATGATTGTCTAATTGAACGCACAGTTATCAGTAAATGGTCCATGGGTTATATCAGGTAGAAGTAGAGAGTATTATTCCGATCAAAGCTAAATGACAAGACCTGCTGTTGAGGTTTGGACAAACTGATGATGTGAATTAACCAGGATCTGGAGGTGCTCCTCCCACAACACACCTTGAGTCTAGGTTTGATCCCTGTCGGTCGGCACATTGGATTAATTCTCATTCTAGCCAGTGCACCACAATTGATATATCAAAGGGCATGGTATGTGCTGTTCTGACTGTCGGATGGTAAAGATTCCTAATAAAAAAGTAGGGGCTTTCTTGTCTAAAGCTATATGTCAGAATTACCAAATGTTTGGCATCAACAGCCATTGAATAAATCATCAATGAGCTCTAGTGTGGCATTAAACAAAACAGACATTTAATTTAATAGCAGTTTGTTATTAATATTTAGTTTAATAGCAGTTTGTTATTAATATTTAGTTTAATAGCAGTTTGTTATTAATATTTAGTTTAATAGCAGTTTGTTATTAATATTTAATAGCAGTTTGTTATTAATATTTAGTTTAATAGCAGTTTGTTATTAATATTTAATTTAATAGCAGTTTGTTATTAATATGTAATTTAATAGCAGTTTGTTATTAATATTTAGTTTAATAGCAGGTTTTTTATTAATATTTAGTTTAATAGCAGTTTGTTATTAATATTTAGTTTAATAGCAGTTTGTTATTAATATTTAATTTAATAGCAGTTTGTTATTAAATTAATATTTAGTTTAATAGCAGTTTGTTATTAATATTTAATTTAATAGCAATTTGTTATTAATATTTAATTTAATAGAAGTTTGTTATTAATATTTAATTTAATAGAAGTTTGTTATTAATATTTAATTTAATAGAAGTTTGTTATTAATATTTAATTTAATAGCAGTTTGTTTTTAATATTTTATTTAATAGCAGATTGTTATTAATATTTTATTTAATAGCAGTTTGTTATTAATATTTTATTTAATAGCAGTTTGTTATTAATATTTTATTTAATAGCAGTTTGTTATTAATATTTTATTTAATAGCAGTTTGTTATTTGTTTTTTGTTTGTTGTAAAGTCATCCTCCTCTAAGCAGTATTTCTTTCAAAGTTTGAGATGGAAGCCAACACTAGACATTGAAAAGTAGCACTGTTGTTGATGTATTCCTTCCCGCTGAGGTGTCCTTAAACCATTTGTTCCCTCCGTGGTCCACCCATTCATCTTTATCACTCATTCACTTGATCATCTGCTAGCTCACTCTTTTGTTAATTGAAGACCCTTGTTGCTAAGTACGCAATAGGAGTGTTTGCTCCATCATTGTTTACTAGATACACAACAATAATCAACATCTCGTAACTGATGGTAGCTAATGTGCTTGGGGACTTGTATCACAAATATTCTCTTTCAACATTTCATGGTGACCAATTTCCTTGGCGAGTTGTTGTAACAAATGTTCTCAAAGATGATGCTGGCCAATATGCTTGGAAAGTGTTTATAGTTGATTTCTTTATTGTATGTAAGTCCATAAGCCCATATATATAAGAACTCACACTTGCACCCATGACAGGCGTGTGCTACAACAGCTTGCTCTGAATGTGCACGTTAAACCCTATGACCTGACCTGAACATTTTGGGATCCATTGTTGAAATGATTAGCCAGCAACAAAACAAAAAAGAAACATTTATTATTGCATATTACATTTATAAAAAAAGTTTTTATTACAATTATTTTGTCATCTTTTACAAGATGCATCATAAGCACCAATATCTTGTAGATTATGGTGGCCAGTGTGCTGGGGAAATTGTGGTAACACCAATGTTCTGTCATCTTTTACAAGATGCATGATTAGCACTAATATCTTGTAGATTACTGTGGTCAATGTGCTGGGGAAATTCTTGTAACACAAATGTTATGTCATCTTTGACTACATACATAGCTATCATACATACATAGCAATCACCAGTATCTTGTTGATGATGGTCGAAAGTGTGCTGGGGTTGTTGTTATATCACAAATATTCTTTTCATTTCCGCAGCACTTTGAAGCATGTTTTGTGCTGATGAGACAGTTTGGTTGTCAACCAGTAGCCCTGCCTCACCACAAGGCTGGGATGGGGGCAGGAGACTTGCTGTTTGTATGAGGACAATAAAACACAACAGCTTCCTGTAGTTAACATTGACAGATGTAGGATGATCGCCAGGTAACATCACCAGGCAGTGGCTCTATTTTTGTGACCTTTGCTTTTTATTGCACCTGTCGTTAAACATTCTTTCTTGTTGTACTAATTAATTCAACATGTTACTTGCGAGGCCAATCAATCAAGTTAACATATCTTTTTCAATTGGGACATCGCTTTGAAACAAAGTTATTTATGAGATACTGAAAAACACCATCAATGTTTATCTTTGATGTTTTGGCACATGAATCTGTTCAGCATAATAAAGTAAGCCAGTAAATGAAACTGTCGAGTCAATAAGTCATACTTGTGTGCATGTATTTTGTCTGTGTGTACATGTGGATGTATAATACATGCATTTACATACATTTTTTAATGCATGCATGCACATATTTTGTCTGTGTTTACATGTGGATGTATAATGCATGCATTTACACACATTTTTTAATGCATGCATACATATATTTTGTCTGTGTGTACATGTGGATATATAATGCATGCATTTACACACATTTTTTATGCATGCATACACATATCTTTAAATCATAAGCCAGTTCACTACAGACTATTTCTTTTTTTAACCATTAAGTTAAAGCACATAAATTGAATTCTTAAGTGCAAGATCATAAGCATTAATAATACTTATTTAATCGTTTGACTCTTAAGCTGATCAAACATACCGATGTTATATTTTATATGGATCTTTTGAGTCACAAGCCAATCAGAATTGTTTGTTTTGTTTTACAGTTTGAGTCATTAGTCAGTATATACTATTAGTCCACACCAATGAGACAGATTTTGTTTTGTTCAGTCACATGCCAGTGTAATGTAAACCTATCAAATAGAAGATTGTACGTTTTGAGTTATAAACCAATACAATGTGAAGGTTGTATCATTTGAGTCATAAGTAAATGAGACATGTATGATAGATTGTAGAGTTTGAATAGTAAGCCAATAAAAACCTCAGTATGTATTTTGTGGAAGCACTTGATGACCAGATATAAAACAAGAAGAATGAAATCTGTAAAAGACCAAATATCATTAAGCTGATTGAATAAAGAAGACACAGATGATGTTGAAATATTTCACTCGACTCGACTCGACTAAGCAGGCTTTATGACAGGCCTCAGTGTGTGATTGATAGTACGGGGAATCACCTCTAAATTTGAATCTGTCTACCTCTGTCCGACTGGCTGAATATCAATATTGGTCGCTTCTTCCTCGGACAATTCGCAGGCGATTGATGTAGAGTGAGAGCAGCTTTATGTCAGATTGGGTTTGAGGGGTCACATCAAGTTTATGTCAAACAGTATAGTGATGTATGAAAACTTCATTGCGCTGGTCGCAGGATGATGGCCCTCGTTCCCAGGCAACCACCATTTAAATTTGCATTATGTACGTTCTGCCGAGGGGATTGTGTGGGGTTTAAGGCAAATCGCCTTTGATAATTTTTACACTCAAATATTTATTGAAATTTGTCCAGCGTTTTGATGGCAAATCAATGAATTTCTCCATACAAGATAAGACTGTAGTGGAAATGTTCAAATTATGTTTGGCCACACAAACACAGCATACAAATGGCCGGAGTTTTTCATTAGCTTTCAACTGGTAGAAAATATTTTCTTGAAATATGCTCGAAGCTATGTTTGCGATGAAAGCTTAAGTTCAATTTGGTGCAATGTCTGCTCAATGCTTTTAACTTATTAAGCATTCTATTTATTTCTTATTGGGTTTGTGAGGTTTTTGAGTGGATACACTGTTTATAGCTTTTAAACTGGCCTTGTTACAACTGAGGACAGGGTGGTGCATCTTTCTCTTTTGGTGTCTTCACGTTTCTTACCTTCAGCTTGAGAGTGGTTTCAAACCCCCATTCAAATATCATTGATTAGATGGGGGCGTTAATGTTTATTACTCCCCTACCATCAGTTGTATGACTGAATCAGTAACAAATGAATCAGTGAATGCATTTATGAATGAATGAATGAATGAATGGATATAGCCATTGGTAGAATGCTCAGTTGATGCACAGATGGTCTTGCAGGACACAGTATTTCATGAGAACTGGTCTGTTTGCTTGTCAGTTAAGCAAACTTGAAATCAAGAAAATCGTCATTTGGCTATGTGGTGAACAATTACATTCTAAAATTATAAAGTGAAAATCAGTTTGTTTTTAAATACTTTTTGAACGACCAATACAGGACAGAACCGTAGTTCAAGTGTTTTAGGATTAGGTAGGCCTAACTCATTGTTTATGAGAACTATATATTCACATAACCGAACAATCGGTTACCCAAGTACAACTTACTTGAACTGACTTCTGGTTACCTATGATTTTGAAATATTGTCCCATGTCTAGGATCGATCACCATTGTTGGTCCCATAGGGCTATTTCTTGTTACAGCCAGTGCTCCACAACTAGTGTAACAAAGACTGGGGTTTGTGCTGTCTTGACTGTGAGGTGGTATGTATAAAAGATGCTTCGATGATGATTGGAAAGAATAGTCCATTGTGTGGCAGCAGCGGGTTTCCTCTCTCATTATCTGTGTTGTCCTTAACGATATGTTTGACTGCATTTAACCATAATTAAAATGGGTTGAATCGATAGTTAAATAAAACATTTCATACTCCCCTTTGAATTAGTAAAAACATTTTATGAATGAATGAATAAATGTTAGTTACTTTAGTAACCTTTTAACGTGAAGGTGTTTGATGTTGGTCATTATGATAGTATATTAGTAACTGTTACAAGGCTTTGTATATATGTAACTGATTTGTGTTAATACACTTCTACTTTATTTATGTGCCTATATTGTTACATCGTTCAGATGAGTGTGTTAATAACTACTACAGATCTGAGTGCTGTAAATTGGAGAAAATAATGCATACATATACATTTCACATAGTATGCATCCAACTTGAAAGTTAAAAAATGTATAGGCACCCATTGTAAATAAATATTGATAGCAATGGTTGTTTTTAAAAATTGTATGTTATGAACATGTTCTAAGGTATATTTTGCAAAAAAGCAACCAAAACCCAGCCAAGAACATGTCACAGCATTAATCTGGTTTACAGTGTACATTATATTACCTTCTGTCTATACCTTCAGCCAGGATCTCTCAAACTGAGTTGTCAGCTTTTGAGTTTAAAATGAAAGTTACAGAACATATTTGACTGAATTCTCTGATGTTCTATAGCAATGGGATCCATGTGGTTTAGGAATATTTACTATGATGAAATGTGAATAAGCTTCAGAGAATAAAAATGCATATGAATTATAGTGATTTTAATAATTGTTCAGTCTGTATGCACCACCAGACTGATTATCGAATTGGACGATGTCAGCTAGCTACGAGTCCTGAGTAAAAAAAAAAGGACTAAAAAAACGAGGACAGAATAACTCTTTACTTTGACGGAGGGCGGATGGTAGCTCAGTTGATAGAGTGCTTGCCTCAGGTGGTCTTGTCATCAGTGGACCCATTGTCTGATGGGCTTTTACCCCATCCCAACTAGTGCACCACGACTTGCTTATCAAAGATTGTGGTATGTGATGTCCTGTCTGTTGTAAAGTGCATATCCCTGGCCACTAATGTAAAATGTGGTAGGTTTTCTCTAAAGACTTGGAAGTCAGAGTTACCAAAAGGTTTGACATCCAACAGCCAATGATTAATAAATAAATGTGCTCTAGTGGTGTCGTTAAACAAAACAAAGTTGAAGACTATGTAAGAATAACCAAATGTTTGACATCCAATATCCAATGATCAATAAATCAAACTTTACTCTGTGCTCGTATGTGTTCTTTTTGTGTTTTGTTTTGTGTGCTAGACATAGACTACCGGTATTACCTTGTTTAGTTCTACTTTGAATACAATACATGTACAATACAATACAATACAATACAATACAATACAATACAATACAATACAATACAATACAATATTAATTAATGTCACATGCTGCTAGACCTGTACGAAATGTATCACTATGTTGTTGATATTTATGATGATGATGATGATGATGATAGTCTAAAATCATTTTGTGTGAGTATTGTGGTTTACTTTGACATTAACCACTAGTATATACTGATTTTAGTGGATGTTGCAGTCATTTGGTTTCACATTAACAGTGTTTGATTTTGTGCCTACAACTCCCTACCTGCCCGACGACACCTGGGGAAGGTGCGAGAGGTGACGAACCCAGCTGTTTTATAAGACGTGCTTCAATGAATTCACAGCGAGTGACATGCCACCAGAGGATTTCTTTATTGGTCTTTCATCACTCACCCCACTGGTCCAGAAAGCTGTCCTTAACCCACTGCTATAAATATAATCATAAACATTGGAAGTGCACTCTCTTCAGTCTGTGGTGGTCATTTCCAGGGAGGGAAATCAAGAGATGACGCCCCTGCACATTTTTGCCAGGCATGGCAAAGTTAAAAGGCAGGATACATGTATAAGTATTACTTATCCACTGGGGACATAAAAAGTGTCAACTTCTGCACTTAGCTCACGGTTAACATTTTTACACTGGGCTCCATTTCACACAAACTAAAAATTGTAAATCGGTTAAACTTGGTTGATAGTTGGATCTATAATTCATCTCTGTGTAGATTAACAATTTTGTTACTTTTGTTTTTGTTTCCATTTTAAGAAGTAGTGTTTACATCACAAATTATTTGTTTTATAAAATTATGTTTCATATTTAATAATCTTTTAATATATATTAAGATGACCATTTATGGATACAGCTATCAGCATTATTGAATCAGTTTATCGTAGGCAAGCTATCTAATTGGGCGGAATTGTTTTGTTTTTATTTTAGGGGTGTGTGCTGAAGCTAGTAGGTGTGAAATGTTGGATCATTGTAAAAATAATTTCAGTGTTCAACTTGTTTTGCTGGAATGTTTATAGTGTGAGGTGCACCAAACATTTAATAAGGCTAACATTCAGCTTGTTTTGCTCAGATGTTTATAGTGTGAGGTGCACCAAACATTTAATAAGGCTAACATTCAGCTTGTTTTGCTCAGATGTTTATAATGTGAGGTGCACCAAACATTTAATAAGGCTAACATTCAGATTGTTTTGCTCAGATGTTTATAGTGTGAGGTGCATCAAACATTTAATAAGGCTAACATTCAGATTGTTTTGCTTGGATGTTTATAATGTGAGGTGCACCAAACATTTAATAAGGCTAACATTCAGCTTGTTTTGCTCAGATGTTTATAATGTGAGGTGCACCAAACATTTAATAAGGCTAACATTCAGCTTGTTTTGCTCGGATGTTTATAGTGTGAGGTGCACCAAACATTTAATAAGGCAAACATTCAGCTTGTTTTGCTCGGATGTTTATAGTGTGAGGTGCACCAAACATTTAATAAGGCTAACATTCAGCTTGTTTTGCTCGGATGTTTAGTGTGAGGTGCACCAAACGGCTAACATTCAGGACAGCTCTGGATCAGTGGAACATTTCGCCAAATTATGAATCATACTTAAAAAACTGCAGAAACATATTTATCTTCATACATTTATTTCGCCAAAGAAAAATAAAATTTGCCAATTGTTTTTGAAATTTGCATTTCCATAGTAATAGATTTACTGAATACTAATATCCATTTCCAATAAATTAATATACCTAAATTAAGAGTGGAAAAAACCCTTATATAGTGTGTTACTCTGGGCTAGATTGGGAAGGTGAACATTAAAACAATATATTAAAAATATTGTTATTAATGATGAGCATCTGTAGATCCTTTTTAGTGGTCCTTAAATGTCGAAATGACAACACCAGTTCAGATGTAAATAATAGTTCGCCTGTATTTTGTTTTAACTAATTTGTTGAGTTGTTTCTGTTTTTACCGAGAGTATACAATCAATTAGCGGAGTAAATTAATAACAATTAGGGGTAAATTAGACGTGGAGACTTTAGAGTGGATAGACGGAGCGCTTTCAGTACCTACGAGGTACATGTGAACGTCAACGTGCATGTGCAAGCTATTGATCGGCCCTCAGTGAATAATAAGCAAGAGATGGATAGTTAATTTCAATAATGCATGGATGCACACACAGTTTTGATATTGCGCCGATGTTGATGATAATGAGGAGGCGGCCGACATAAACAGTGCGGTGGCTGCCGTCACATCCATTAGCAAATATGTTTAATGTCATTCAACTTTTAACCCCCGTCTTTGAGCGCCACGCAGCCACAACAATACTTATTATATTTCAGTCTTTTTCTAATCAGCAGCTTCGTCTTAATGCGCCGCCGTCTCTTCCTGTTTGTTTTAATTGTCAACCCCAACAATAGGAGGTAGTCTGTCATTCATACTGCCACACACACTGAATTCAAGAGCAGGTGCAGAAGATGCTGTTTAAAACTAATGGGTCTCAGTCCAGAGATGTTCCTCGTCACAACAAAAAAATATATATATATTTAAACTTAACTTTACGTAAGTAGAACTCACATTGTGTGGTTGTTTGAATAAAGGGTATGTTTACATAATTAAAACACACTTTTAGTTTGAATGGAGTCTATTACATTCAGTGTTAGACTAGAAAGAAAATGGGTTAAGTTTAGGGTTAGAGTTAATAAAATCATACAGTAATGATAAGAGTAATTATTTTTGTCAAAAGGTTAATTAAAAACAAAACAAATTGCAAAGTATTTTGGGTATGGCGCCATTCCTGTTTTACCCTCTGGCAGAAAGCCTAGATCACATGTATTCATATGCTTAGTTTAAATAAAGTCTATTGCAGTCACATGTATTCATATGCTTTGTTTGAATAGAGTCTATTGCAGTCACATGTATTCATATGCTTAGTTTAAATAAAGTCTATTGCAGTCACATGTATTCATATGCTTTGTTTGAATAGAGTCTATGACAGTCACATGTATTCATATGCTTAGTTTAAATAAAGTCTATTGCAGTCACATGTATTCATATGCTTTGTTTGAATAGAGTCTGACAGTCACATGTATTCATATGCTTAGTTTGAATAGAGTCTATGACAGTCATATGTATTCATATGCTTAGTTTGAATAGAGTCTATGACAGTCATATGTATTCATATGCTTAGTTTGAATAGAGTCTTTGACAGTCACATGTATTCATATGCTTAGTTTAAATAAAGTCTATTGCAGTCACATGTATTCATATGCTTTGTTTGAATAGAGTCTATGACAGTCACATGTATTCATATGCTTTGTTTGAATAGAATCTATGACAGTCACATGTATTCATATGCTTAGTTTGAATAGAGTCTTTGACAGTCACATGTATTCATATGCTTTGTTTGAATAGAGTCTATGACAGTCACATGTATGCATATGCTTAGTTTGAATAGAGTCTATGACAGTCACATGTATTCATATGCTTTGTTTGAATACAGTCTATGACAGTCACATGTATTCATATGCTTAGTTTGAATAGTCTATGACAGTCACATGTATTCATATGCTTAGTTTGAATAGAGTCTGTGACAGTCACATGTATTCATATGCTTTGTTTGAATACAGTCTATGACAGTCACATGTATTCAT
>JAECMU010040343.1:5904-17010 GCA_016106625.1 Dracogyra subfuscus
ACTGACCATCTTGTCTTGGCCCACCTGTGTATTGGACAGAATATCTCGTCTTGGCCCACCTGAGTATTGGTCGAACCATCTCATCTTGGCCCACCTGTGTATTGGTTGAACCATCTCATCTTGGCCCACCTGTGTATTGGTCGAACCATCTCATCTTGGCCCAACCATCTCATCTTGGCCCACCTGTGTATAGGTCGGACCATCTTGATTGTGTCCTGAGGGCATACTTGGATGTTAATTGGACACACATGCAATAATTGTTCTCATCAATGACATTCCGATACATTTTTATCTCATGAGAAACTTTTCTGTGCTGCCTTGTAAGTTATTATTTTTCGATAGCCACAAAGTGGCAACTGCATTTAGAACTACATCTACCCCAGTGCCAATGTAGGAATTTGTGCAGGTGGTTATATTCTGGCAAATGAAGTTTCTAGTTTGGGTCGAACCATACTCACCTGGAAAATAAATGTTAACAACTATTGCTTGAGTAACGGGTGTACACATACCTGTCTCGCCCCCCCCCCACAACACCCCCCCCCCAAAAAAAAACCCCACCCAAAAACAAGTCAAACATTAACTTGTTTGTAGATAATTGATTCTGAGGTTATATTTAATTAGATAATAGACCAATCCATTTTGGTTAATAATATATATGCTTATGTCAATGTATTGATATTTTATGAAGCATTGATCCAGGTTATTTGCATCTAATTCAAAGACTACAACTTGTAGTCTTCAAGTCCTGCTGTCAAAATTGATCTAGGGTATGTCATTTTTAAACTGGTAGATTATTAATTTAAGGATAGTGTGTTTAACAACACCTCAACGCATTGTTTAATAGCAGCTGTTAAATACTTAGCATTGAAAAGAACAAACTGATTTGCTACTTTCTACTAGAGTTGGCAAATAGTGGTGTTTTTTAACCTGAAATTGTCCACATACAAGAAAGTACATATCATGGTATTTGATGTGAAGCACTATCTCACTGACTAGGATTCATTGTAACACACTGTGGTTACATCCCACTTAAAATTGTATTAATAAATTAACCATGTTTACAAATGGCTGCTAATGGTTTCCCCACAGCCTATTGTAAATCAATTTCTTAATATTTTGTTGTCAGTAACAACACCCACAAGAAGCTTAATGTCTGGTCATGCTTGGAAATTGGATTCTTGGTTTGTCAATGTTGTACACCCACAATGTAATTACACACACCCAGCCTTATTGGAAACCATAGTCAGATCACTGTTTAACTGTTTATAAACACCCAGGCATATTTAAAACATTTCCTTAAGTCATAACCACACACCCACACAACCAAGGGGTAGCCCTTTTACAGAGGTTCGCTTCTAAACTGATATAGGGACCATGAAAAATGTCCGATTTTGATGGAATTTCAAATTACAGTGTCCAGATTTAAGGGGTTTCATTGTCCCAGATTTATTTGAACTAGACTTAGTTAAAACTGTTTACAACAAGAGATAATCAAATTGATTAAATCTAATAAAACATCTAAAAATGTACTTATAATAAGATAAATACTGAGGCATGTTTGAAACATTTATTTAAATCATCAGTTTGTTTACACCCAGACTTACTTAGATAATTTAATTAGATTATCAGTTTGATTGTCTACAACCACACTGATTTTAAATAATTAGATTATCAGTTTGATTGTCTACAACCTCGCTGATTTTAAATAATTAGATTATCAGTTTGATTGTCTACAACCACACTGATTTCAAATAATTAGATTATCAGTTTGTCCATAACCATGCAGTCATGCTTGAGACATTTGTTTAGATCATCAGTTTAATTGTTTAGATCATCAATTTAATTGTTATACCTGTCCATTTGTTTAGATCATCAGTTTAATTGTTAGACCAGTCTAGTTCTTTTGATTACCGTATTAGTTTGTTAGACCAGCCTATTTATTCAGATTATCAGTTTAATTGTTAGACCAGTCTAGTTCTTTTGATTACCGTATTAGTTTGTTAGACCAGCCTGTTTATTCAGATTATCAGTTTAATGGTTAGACCAGGTCATTTAGTTAGATTATCAGTTTAATTGTTGAACCAGTACACTCCCAGTACAGTGGATCTATATGAGACATCTTTTAGTATTCATCCAGATAAACATGGATTAACTTTGTGAGGTTGAAGATGTGAACATGACTTAAATTGGCATATTAGCAACTTGTACACGCCGTATTACCCTGTCGGACGCAAATTAAAATGATATGCCAGCGAGATCTCCGAGTCTGCTAGCAACAGGGTTTTCTGGTCGGCACTCCTCACTCTTCAGCTGGTGTGAGTGGCTGGCCAGAATCAATAAGCTGCTCGTTAGTTGGTGGCGAAAATTTGTCAACACAGATTTTTCATAAGAAGTATCTTTAGATTTATAAGCTACATACAGGACTGTTGTGTGAAAAAGAATCGGTTCGAAAGGAAGACTTTTTTTATCTTAATTGTGGAATATAAGTTAAATATCTGGAATATTAATTACCTTTTTTTTCTGTATGTGTGATGATCTGAAAGTAACTTTTGACTTCATTTTTGGTGGATTTTAAAAGAAGCTGAATACTATATTGTTTGAAAGATGTTTTCCTGAGGATGTTTGACTGTGAACATGGTAGAAGTGTTGATCACTTACTGAGAGTTTGGTAACAGAATAGAAATAACAGTTCAGCATGAGTGTGCTTTGGAAGCGACTTTACCAGAAATGGAAAGCAGGGCAATGCGAGGTGGCCAGGAAAAAGGCGGAAATCACTGCAACAAGTTTATTTATCAAATTAAACAAGAAGAAGAAGAAGTTGTGAGTTTTCATACTTTTTTAATGTCGTAAGGCATAATACATTAAATATTTTGATTTCCAGTTGGTTGAAATAATAGCTTTTTGAATTTTGAACAGTTTCAAATGTTATTTATAATCACAATATATTGTATGTGTATAAGAATTTGTTGTAACTTTTTTTATTAATTTGTCGATGTACGACGGTCACAAATTGTATAAAATTGCATAGCATAGAGAAGCAGATTTTATACTAAATTTGTTACTATTATACATTGATAAATTAACAAAACAATTACAAACAATTCTTATGTATTTTATAATTATAAACAGCAAAACTTATTTAGTTAAGAAAAATCATATGCATCATTTCTAATGTCCTTTTGATGACCTGTTTTATGTAAGGATGTCCCATTTGATGTATTGGCATAATGTTCTGAGGCTTATCAAAGAATGACATGCAAGTTTTTTGTGTCGTCCAATCAGAATAGAGTAAATCATGTAACAGAGGAAGTTTGTAAAAATATTAATATAAATACATGAGTGGTCACTAAATATTAATATAATAAATACACGAGTGGCCACTATATATCATATATCATAAGGCCTGATTTCTCACTGACACAATCATGACGTTTGGTTAAAATTAGTTTTCAGACAGAATCATCTGAACTTTACAATATATGTTAATCATTCAGTTTTGATCTCCAACTAAAGATTTGTTTCTTGTGAATGATTTTGCTTGTGAAACTGTTTGTATCATGATTGGAGGTTCATCTGAACATAGTGCACAATTTAAATCTCTTGTCTTTGGATCCACCAATGAGAAGGTAAGTTGAATGATTTTTTAAGTAAAGAGTTGGGCCCATTGGGTATATCAAAGGATGTGGTGTGTGCTATCCTGTCTGTTTGATGGTGCATATAAAAGATCCCTTGCTAATGAAGAAAAAAGACCGGCCTCGGTGGCCTAGTGGCTAAGTCGCCGGACAACATGCTGGTAGGTATTGGGTTCGCAGCCCGGTACCGGCTCCCACCCAGAGCGAGTTTTTAAGGACTCATTGGGTAGGTGTATGGCCGCTACACCCTCTTTTTCTCTTTCACTAACAATAACAACTAACCCACTAATTTCTATTCTGTCCTGGACAGACAGCTCAGATAGCTGAGGTGTGTGCCCAAGACAGGCGTGCGCTATAACAGCTTGCTCTGAATGTGCACGTTAAACAATATTGAAAAAAAAATATGAAGAAAAAAATGTAACAGGTTTTCTCTCTGAGACATTATATGTCAAAATTACCAATGATTAAAAACCAGTGGGCTCTAGTGGTATTGTTAAATAAAACAAACAAAACAGTTAGTAGATATCGAGAAACATTCTATTTGTTATCCTATAAAAACACAGCCTGGAGATTTTCAAAGCTATCTTGATGCTAAGATATCATAACACCATTGTAGTCTACAATAGTTTTACAATATTAACATATTAATCTTGCACACTTTAACTGTAGGTAGTAATCTGTTTTAGCAGTTTTACTAGGGACAGTGAAACATTCATAGGATTAGATACTATAGCTTGGAACACCATCATATATGTTTGAGGTTTTTCAAAAAGATTGTCCTTTCATACAACTGTTCTATCAATAACACTGTGGTAGTGTTTGTGTAAAGTGCTCCTACTGGCAGTCACTGGTGGGAATTTGTGTAAAGTGCTCCTACTGGCAGTCACTGGTGGGAATTTCCCTATTATCTCAGTTGGTAGAGTACTGGACTTGTGTACACGAGTCCATGGTTTGAATCCCCTCTGTGGAAGTTAATTTTTTTGTTACAACCGAATTCCTCTTATTTGTGTCTTTACAGAATAGTGCTTAATGATTAATTTGCCAAATGAAAGATATGATAAACACTAAACACATTTATTTGAAAATAACCGACATACTGGTAAATAGTTTGGGCAATTTTGCATAATATGTTTTTAATTTGGCAAATATAATTTATTATTATTTTTTTCTGTTTGTTTAACGACGCACTCAACACACTATAATTACGGTTATATCGGGGTCGGACAGATGGTTATGTCGAGAAAAAAACCCAGTGGTTAGCTGACGGGGATCGATCCTAGACTGACCGCGCATCAGGTGGACACTGTACCACTGGGCTATGCTGCCCGCTAATATAATTATAGTCATACTGTTATTTCAACCTGTGCTATATTGTTAGCCCAGGTAGGTTGGAGAAATGGACTGTCCCATTTTACTATTAGATTAATCTCAAACCACCCATATCTGCAGTTACTTGGTTCAGGCCCATCAAAATTAAGGTAACAACATTTCATTGTATTTGTCTGTAATAAATAATTTTCCAAAATATACATTTGAAAAATTAAATATTCAGTGAAATTTCATTATTTTGTTTGCTTGGTCCAATTTAATTTTGTGTATGTTTATATTTAAAAGGAAACATACTATTTCTATACAAACATCTAACAAAACCAAGTTTGTATACATTGTTGGACTCGACTGTATCACATATACTGATTCTAGAACAAAAAATCACATTATCAAGTGATAAATACACAAGTACAGTAGATTCTCATTGGGTCGAACTTGGAAGGGTCAAATACACTGCAATGCTTGAACCAAAAACAAAGTCACCAGTTACACTTATACATTGTTGACTAGATGGTTAGGTCAAACTACCCAATGGATCAAACATTTTCTCAAACAGTGATGGGGTCCGAGCCAACGGGATTCATCTGCAGTTCATTTTAAATTATGTCCTTACAAGAACTCATAATAAATCATGACTCATTACTAAGATTGTGTTTTATTAATTAAAACCAAAATAGCTGTTTGCATGTTGTAATGTATGTCATATTAATTCTATAATAACCTATTAGTCATTGTGTAGACAATGTGGCCTGCAATAGACACCATGGTTTTTATTTCTTTATATACTTGGATTGAAATCTCTCCAAAACTTGCTGCATGTACTTACTTGACACTGTGGTTAACATTGAAATCTTCGCTGGCATTATTGATTTTGTTAGATTAGCAAACCTATTTTACAACTAAAGATCCTTCTTGGGCAGTATTGGTCACAAAACAGAAAAAAATGTATCTCTACTAGATGGAGTAAAAGGATATTTTGACATATTTGATGATTAAATTATTAATTGGTTTAATATTTTAATATGGCAAAATATATTTTGATAAAACTGAAGGCTAAATTAGTTCAGTTAGTGTAATATTTCATTATGACAAGGAATATTGTTTTCACAAGTGAAGGCAAAACTAATGATGTAATATTTCACTACAAAAAAAAAATGTTTTAACAAAACTGATGACTAAATTATAAATTGGTTCAGTGTTTCATACTAAATATTATTTATAAACTAATTTGAAAACAACTATATAATTACGCAATATATAATTAGCAATTGTAAAACAATTTATTATATTTGCTCATTAGTTGATATGTAATGCTTTAAACTTATTTCCCCTAGTGCAATTCATTGTTTTACAACAAAAAATTAAGTCACAGTTTCCTATTAGTATAACCTTTAACTTATAAAAAAAATTTTTCCAGAATTAATCATTACGGTACTGATATATTTTTGTTTTATACCCAAATGTTAATAAATGGATTATACATGAAACAGTAGTTCATACTTCATAGGTATGGACATAAGTAATTCTGTAAGTATGACAGGAGAAATATGTGACATCACCTCCAATTGGTGAATTTTGGTTCATTGGAATCCTATATTGTAATAATATATAGGTACAAGATGTCTGCTCTGTCGAGGTGTATCAGTTGGAACAAAGGATGTTCATCAATTAATTTTGTGTATGTGTGTATGTAACATATGTTTAGGCTATTTTAAAGGATGAAGACATCGGTTTTTCTGTTGACCACAATGTTTGGGTTTTTCATCAAAATATAAAGTAAAACAACCTTTAACCTTTATCAGCCCCTATTATAATTTTTTTTATGTTTATTATTTCCAATGTTTTCAAAGTATAAAATAAATATTAAAATTTAATCTCCTAAATGGACATACCCTAGTTTCAACTTGTGAAATTTAACACTAAATTTAATTAATCTACAAACCTGCATTTTCAAATATATCAGAAATGCATTTTGTGATTTTGAAAACATCAGGATGACCAAAATCAATTCAAATGGATACTGGTTAATCTAAACCATAAAATCTAAGTAAAATATGATTTCAGTTATCAAAAACGGCTCTAATAGTAAAACATATGCCTTAGTGTTTAAAAACTAGGGTATGTCCCTTTAACACTATTTTGAAAAAACACATTTGGATGAAAATCCAACATTTATTTTATAGTGGTCTTGGCAGAAAATGACATTGATTAGGAACACAAAATATTGTTGTACCACCCAATGTGTTTTTCATGTCCTTTAACCTATACTCTCTTGAGGTGCTTATATGTCACAGGATAGAACCACCTCAGATCCATTCAACTAGTTGCGTTTTTTTCTCGTTCCAGCCAGTGCATCATGACTGGTACATCAAAGGTTGTGATATGTGCTATCCTGTCTGTGGGATGGTACATATAGAAGATCCTTTACTACTAAAATAATAAAAGTAGCAGGTTTCTTCTCTTGAGATTATATGTCAAATTACCAGATATTTGACGTCCAATAGCCAATGATTAATTAATCAGTGTGCTCTAGTGGTGTTGTTAAACAAAACAAACTTCTTCTTGAGCAATCTATACAGCACATTGGTATCTGTTCATCTTAAGCCTCTATTCTGGTTATTGCTTTGTTTTCAACATGGCAATCAACCGCGTAGCCGGTCACAGGATTCAAAATATAATTTGTCACACCGGTGCTCTAACTAGCCATTATTGTTTCTGATTTATAGCCCTAATTGAGGTTTATATATAAAATAGCAATAACAAGTGGACCTTGCATAGATTTCATAGAATAAAGTGATTTTCACGATAAATCAAATTTATACATTTCCAGGTAGTGCTTTATTGGGCTATTTAGAGGCTTTTCACCATTATCGGGATTTTGATGAGTATATACATCGAAAATATCGCATGAGTGGCCATTAAATACCGGTACCATTTATCTGACAAGTCATTTCATAATGTATCTGATACAGGAAAATTAGCTGGATATGTTTTTATACATGATTATAGTATTATGTATCCTACATATCGTCAAGAACCAGATTAAAAGTCTTTACCAAATAAAACGTACTTTTGGCGCTTATTATTAACCGATGCATCAAAGAGCAATCAGTGTCACGTTAACTTGCATGTCACAGAGCATTCAATTTTGATCATCTTATTTCGGCTGTGATGCTTGGAAAGGAATATTTATTAAACAATTCATCAGTGTTGTAAAACACAGCTGTCTACTGTCTAACATGTTACAGTGAAGCCCCTATAAAACAGATAGTCATGGGACCAATTAAAACCTACCACCAGTTCTTGGACTGCTGGTGGCTCCCTTGCACCTGCCAGTGCAGGTGTCCTCTCTTCTAACCCCCCCCCCCCCCCACACACACACACACCTTTTTCCTGTCCTGGACAGAGGGATCCAGCCAATGCCGGTCCCTGTGCCCAGAATAGGCATGCACTACAACAGCTTGCTCTGAACTTGCACATAAAGACCTTTTTAGAACAGAATAGACCAAGTAAAATGTTGTGTTTTAAGAGGTATTCTGTTTAGAGAGGTTCTGGAAACAATTTCACAAAACATTGTAAATTTACATTTGTGGCTAGTGGTTATAATATACCTGTCATAGTGTTTTTACATGTTTCGCATCTATACTCTTAAAAAAAAGTAGGGGAACTCTAATAAGAATTTATAATTGCCTAAATTGTAAGGTATATTAGCTGTGGGGAATGGTTATATGATAATAGTGAATTATTGGGCAAACATAATAACCAGTAGTTCAGTATTACAGTAGGTTTTATGACCACCAAAGAAGTGAAATTTGAAAGTCAATGTGTTTTTTATCAGTAAATTGCAAATTCAAACAATAAAATGACTAAAAACAAAACAGTAACAACTGTATGATCAACAGAATAAAAAAGATTGACAGAAATAATATCCCACAGTGATTAATTAATCATCATGGAAATTGTTAAAATAGAGAATGACACACCACACACGTGTACAGGGCAACTGTGTGTTGCATGCGCAAACTATGGAATGTGTTTCAGTGTGTTAATAAACAGACCTGAACGTTCTTTACTAGGATGTCTATAGTCAAAATGTATATTCGGTTTGATAGTTGATATTAACATTAATATTTTAGGTTCCCCTACTTTTTAAAAAATAAAATAAATCACATCATTACAAAACATGAAGCATTTTAAGGATGAAAAAAAGAAGAAGAAAATATGTGTACTTCAAACAAAATTAGTTATACCTTTAGTACTAATAGTAGTTCAGTCATAGTTTACTAGCTTTACAATGTTATGAGAAACTGGTTCCTGTTTTGTATTGATATTTAAAATGGAACCATGAGAAACATCCAGTTTTGAAGGAATTTCACTTTACAGACAATCCAGTTTTGAAGGAATTCCACTTTAAAAATGATCCAGGTTTTAGGGCTTTCACTGTATTATCCAACCATTGGTGTAAAAAACAAGAGGGAAAGCTCATTGCTTTCACATAAGTTAATCATATAATAAAAAGAAGCAAGATATTTTAGTAACACATGTCCTTTTATGTACCAGTCATGAAGCACAATCAGTACCCTCAAGCATGATTGATCCTGGGACCCATTGCACCTCAGGTGAATGCTCCACCACTGATATGCACATCCCTGTTCCCCCTCCACCCCTCACCCATCCCAGACTGAGGTCTCAACTCTGTAGGGAGATGTAAGAATACTACACCAACTTCTTGCTCAAGCAAAGTAATGGCTTGATGTGCTTGTCAAATAAAATACTATGATTGGGGGATGGAGGTAGGAGCAGGATATTCATATTTACAAACTATACTTAAATGCAGCATTTGACAGTTTGTTTTCACTAGCCATTGGGCATGGCAATAGTAGTTATTTACTAGCCCAACATTGAATATTACTAGCCATGGGAGTGAGGCTACCATAATCGAGAAGTCCTGCCACTTGATCTAGATATATCTGATGCTATATTACCATGAATAAAAATGTGTTGCATGCATCATTGATTAAAACATTACTTCCTCCTCTTTCAACAGCCCAGATAGATAAAATGTATGTTTGAACTTTATAATATTGATCCAAGTACACAAAAGAATGAAAATGAATTTATGCTTTAGCAGCGGCATCACGATATGGGATGACTAAAGTGTGCCATTCGTTTGCTACTTAAATGTTTTGCATTCAATTTGGAAGATCAATATATAAAACCGTGTTCATGTTTTCAAGACTCATGCTTTTGTTGCTTTCAACAATGGTCTGTACTCTATCTAGTTTTACTAATGAACGTACATTATTAATCAATGAAAAGCAAGTAATTAATGAATACTAAGAAATTCTGTCCTGAACGTGGCCTTGATTAAGAAAAATATAATGTGTTGTGCTGTTTGGTGAACAGAAAGATGTATTTTAATTAAAATCGTCCCTTCTTTTCATTTGCTGATTCCACAGCTGTAGTCATGGTAGCAACTGTTGTTGTTTGATTGAAAATTCAGCAGCAACTATTGTTTAACATTTAAAGTTGTATAGTGATCTCTGAGACTTGCATAGCGAATCGCGACGTGATACTGAACAATATACTCCATGCGCGGTGTTGTGGCTTCAGCACTCAAGCTTTCTGTTAAGGGTCATATAGACTGCATGTGGTCCGTGTGTGCAGTCAGACTAATGAAAATCAAAATACATTAGTTTTAATGGAAGTGTCTATACTGGATGTATGAGATGTGTGCATCTGAAAAACGCATGCAGTCGGCCACAATGAAATAATTGTATATGGTGTATATGCCCAAAATGTAAGCCGCAGATGAGTCAAATGCAACAGTTGGATGGCAAGCATGTGCCACATCCAGTATATCTTAGCCTTTAATGTTATCTCACACTTACTCCAATCCAGCTTGGGTGTTCTTAACAGAAGATGAAGGTCCTGCTATCATAGGTCTCGGGGTGATGGAGATGTAACAAGACCTTCACCATGCCTATGTCTCTGGGTCATGGAGATGTAACCAGACCCTCACCGTGCTTAGGAGTGGACCATGAGAAGATGTAACAAGACCCTCATCATGCCTAGGAGTGGATCATGAGAAGATGTAACAAGACCCTCATCATGCCTAGGAGTGGACCATGAGAAGATGTAACAA
>JAECMU010040369.1:8162-21297 GCA_016106625.1 Dracogyra subfuscus
CACACACACACACACACACACACACACATGCACGCACATACCGCCCCACCCGCTTGAAAAGTAACCAGTATGCAGCCACATTTTCATAAATATTTGGATTTGCAGAAAAGTTGTTAATCTCATTGGATTTGCAAAAAAGTTGTTACTCTTAGATTCTATTTACAGATTTTTGACATATACAATTACAAATGAGTAGTTAGAATGTTGTATAACTTGAGCATTTTAGAGCAGCCCCCCCTCCCCTACCCTCCTTTTCTGACTTCACGCATATTTAAAATGAAATATGCAAACAAACATTTAATTTTTTGAAGGTTAATAATAGTTATTAGTTTGTATAATCACTAAATGTTAATACTTTTTTTGTGTGTGTTAATTTGTATGATAGTGGTTAAGAGTTCTAAGAATAGAACTACGGATATTCCTCTAGTACAATATAAGTGTTTTTAGCGAGGCCAGTGACTGGAGTCAGTAACCTACTATAGTGGACACATGGCTTTCATAACACAGAGGGTGAGATGTAGACCAGTGGTGAAGTGCTCACTTGATGCACAGTCGGTAGGGGATCGATCCCCATCGTTGGGCACCTTGGGCTATTTCTTGCTCCAGTCAGTGCACCACAACTGGTACATCAAAGGCCGTGGTATGTGCTATCCTGTCTATGGGATGGTGCATTTAAAAGTTTCCTTGCTGCTAATCAAAAAAGAGTAGCCCATGAAGTGGTGACAGCGGGTTTCCTCCCTCAATATCTGTTTGGTCCTTAACTATATGTCCGACACCATATAACCGTAAATAAAATGTGTTGAGTGTGTTGTTAAATAAACCATTTACCTTTCATTACACATTTCACAACGTGTAATATAAATATTTTCATGAAATCTAAATTTTCTGTTGACCTTATTCTAAACCTGGACACTTTCGGAAAAGAATACATACTACTGTAACATGGCTGGCTGGTTTGACGAAGAAAGGGTGGAACTAACAAATCTCATTTGCATGTTATACGCCAAATTTATATATCTTGGTTTACCAAGTTCTAGATTTATATAAATCCCCCAAAAATAGTTTTGGATTTGTAAATTCTGTTGACCTTATTCTAAACCTGGACACTTTCAGAAAAGAATACATACTACTGTAACATGGCTGGCTGGTTTGAAGAAGAAAGGGTGGAACTAACAAATCTCATTTGCATGTTAAACGCCAGATTTATATATCTTGGTTTACCAAGTTCCAGATATATATAAATTACCCCAAAAATAGTTTTGGATTTGTAAATCCAGAAAGTGAAAGTTTCTGATTTATAAATCTGTGAGATTTTCTTGAATATAGGATTTAGGATTTAATTTTAGTGATATTAGGTTCAAATTTGTTGTGCATTTAGCCATAATATATATATATATATTGCTAGTCTGAGCATTCTTACTACTTGATTTTCGTCAAATAACCCATTACTTGTTAATCTGAGAACACCTATCGTAAGTCGGAAGTTGGTGAAATTACAACACAGCCGTCGAGTTGGCCAACTTTCTGCTGGCAGTTGGTAGTCAAATTTAGCATTTGTTTTGTAAGTGTGGGCCCTAAAGTGTTCTGTGTTTTATTTTATAACTTTGTCTCTGTGTCATTTGACTAAGTGTTACTGTAACTGGTCTAATACAGGTGAAGCTGCTACAGAAAGATTTGATGCGCCGATATCAGGAACTGAAAGCATGGACAACAGGTTGATATTAATGCATTCTTTATTTGCTGTGTGATGCTCTAATAAACTGTAATATTTTGAGAGGGGATATCAGCTTGTTTGTTATATTCATATATATACATTTATTTTTTTATTGATCTGATAGAATCATCCATGTAGACTGTTTTAGTTTTAATTTGATTTGCAGCTACAGATGAGCAATAATTGAACCATAGTTTTAAAGTTCTGTTATTAGTATATTATATTGAAGGTATCCATTATAATTTATAGGTCTGTTTACATTTTTCATTATTGCATTACATTCTCAGTATTTTCATAGTTACAAAGATTTTGTTGTAAATTAAGGCTCTATTTAAATTGCAATACTACCGGTCCACTTTATTAGCTGCAAAGCACACATATAGATTATTTTGTTTCGTTTCTGTCAACATTAATGGTAATGATGTATGTAAACAAAATGGATGATGTACTAATGTTTACTGTACATTTATATGGGTTACATGTATATAATTTGTGCATTTGGCATTGAGAATTAAACAGAATGTAGCACTATGTACTTATTGTTAGTATAATGATAAATATGGTTAATAATATACCACTGATATCCACATAGTGGTTAAATACCACCTGGCTGTTCTTTGACAAGAATATCTTTGTTCTATAGCTATACCCTACCCCCATTTGTATTATTACATGTATTTAGTTCACTGAAAACAATGGGAAAGATGACATGGAATCAACCCAAAATATATATATTAAGTTAAGTTTTATATATGGAATGGTATGAGAATTCTGTTTACGTGCTCATATCCACTGAAGGTTCAGGCATGCCTATCCCGGACTTAACTTCTGACCTCATCAATGATTAATTCCAGGACGGGAGGGGGTTTATTAATATTTAATCATAAAAATGGTTGTCATAGCTACTTATATACATTGGCTATTCCCTGGATTTGGTCACTGGCTAAGTAAAAGACTGTTTTCAGAGTAGACTTGCCTGAACTGCATGTAACTGGATATGGACTTGGCAAAAGTGGATTACATTTAAATAGCAAATAAGAGGTTGTTTTGGGGGAGGAAGGTGTTAAATAATAAGTACAGTATAATACTGTACATTTTTTTTTTTTTTTTTTTTTTTAATACTGTACACTGTACAGTGTACAGTGGTATATTCACCTTGCTGCACCAGTTTGCATGTGCATTGCTAATTTGTTTCTTTTTTATCAGTCATGTTACTGAATCATTTCAATTATTAATTTCAATTTATTCCTGTTCTTATTAGTTGTTACATGCTATCCAGTGAGTCTCCAAAACTTGTGGGAGCCAGTACCATAGTGTGAACTCGGTACCTCTCATCCATAAGTCCAATAACTGATACCAGTACTGAATCATAATAAAATGTTCTAATGCAGTGAACAGTGGACTCTCATACATATTATAGGGAGTTACGGTGAGAGCTGGAATTGACCTGCGATTTGAATTTCTCTAAAACAAAATCTTGTTAAGGTTTTTTTAAAGTAATTTAGGTCCCAAATATTGTTCTTTATTTTGTGTGTGTAAAACATGAAGAAATTACGAAGTGTCAACTCTGAAAACCGGATTGATTTTCAGTCAAAATAATCATATAAGTTTTAAGTCCCAAATATTGCTTTTTATTCTGTGTGTGAAAAACATGGGGAAATTGTAAAGTGCCAGATTAAATTTTTTAGTGAAAACCGGATTGATTTTTATTCAAAATATTCATATAAGTTTTAAGTACAAAATATTGCTCTTTATTCTGTGTCTGAAAAACATGAGAAAATTATGAATTGTCCATTGTGAAAACCAGATTGATTTTCTTTTTGTACAGAAATTAACATTCCTAATTAATGTCTGTTTCAGAATTGTTAACATGGGGGAGTTGGAGGCACCATCTTTATTATTTTATGTGTTGTCAGTGTTACATTTTTGTATTGTAGTCATACTTGGTTCAAATTTTGTGTTTTGGGGTGTATATAAAACAAATTGCATATTGGCATCCCCCATATAACTCTGCAACAGCCCTAATTAACCTTTAGGTGGAAAAGGAAATTATACTGATTTTGTAGGTTTCTGCCTAAATCAGTGAATAAGTTAGATTTACTTTTTGTTTAACAATGCCATTAGAGCACACTGCCTATGAATATATCATCGGGGGCTGGTTGTCAAAATATTTGGTAATTCTGACAGTCTTTGGGGAAAATCTGCATCATGTTTCCATTTTTTTATACTTTTTTTACTTTTTTGTTTAACGTGCACATTCAGAGCAAGCTGTTATAGCACACGCCTGTCTTGGCACACACCTTAGCTATCTGAGCTGTCTGTCCAGGACAGAATAGAAATTAGTGGTTAGTTGTTATTGTTAGTGAAAGAGAAAAGAGGGTGTAGCGGCCATACACCTACCCAATGAGTCCTTAAAAACTCGCTTTGGGTGGGAGCCGGTACCGGGCTGCGAACCCAGTACCTACCAGCCTGTTGTCCGGCGACTTAACCGCTAGGCCACCGAGGCCGGTATGTTTCCATTAGCAGCAAGGGATCCTTTATATACAATTTACCATGGACAGGACAGTACATACCACTGTTTAATATACAGTCATGGAGAACTAATTTAGAGGGGATAAGTTAATGGGTAAAGTACAAGAAGTAAGAAGTAAAATAAATAACTTTTTGTTACCACTGGTTTTACTTTTTGTTTCAAACACAATCGATCTGACATTGTATAATTATTCTGAGCAGAAATATTGTGGGGTTTTTTGTGGTAAAAAAAAACATCGGAATACATTGTTATATACATGGTACTAGATGAGATCATTACAAATCATGTGTGGGAAACATATCTGTTTAAAACTTTTGTCTTATCATTTTTTTTAAACACGCCAAAAAACAAACTTTGTAGGTGACATACAGTTAGCTGTGTAACCAAGTTATTTCACTAACAAAATGTTCTACATGTTATTCTGTTAAGAAATTTGTGAATCCAAAACTTCATTATCAACACCTTTTTACTTGTGATTGGTTTCTCTTCTTTTTTTTTCTTTTTGACCCTAATCCTACGAAATGAATTTGACCATTTTTAAGTATTTATTGATTTATCACAAAACATAATTTAACATAACTGAGTTTGCAAGCCACTGAGGCATTACCATGTACAATTTATTTGAGATTACTTCTAAAAGGCTGAAATGACTGGTATTATGTTAGAAACGATAATATTACTAACAGCACATATTTGTATTTAGTTTGTATTTGCACATTCTGTTTGATTCTCTTTGCCATTGCACATCACTATCAAAATGGTAATTGACCTGGTCAGACTGTAATTACATGTATACTTTAGATAAATTATTGCACCATGCACAAAATGTTCATGTAGTTCACACACACACACACACACACACACACACATAAACACACCTCACATTCACATTCACATTCACACACACACTAGCTCTCACACTTACAAACACACACTCACACTCTCACACACACAGACACACAACACAACACACACACACACACAAACACAACACACACAAATTTAACAAACAAACAAACAAACATACATACATAAACACAAAACCATGCAAGAAATGTGTGTGCATGCACACACATATTTATTTTTATTAGTTATAGTGCTTAGTGGTGGTGGGTATTAAATCATTTTATCCTGCAGTCACTAATATACACTGGTAGTATACATGTAGTTTTTCCATGATGTATCTACGCCTGATTTAACTCACTTGTTTCGGATTACTTTTTCATTAACAAAGAATGATGTCATGTATGTTGCATGATGTTATACTTCAAAAAGACTTGTTTGCTACATTGCAAAGCAGAACTTGAATAAATACATGTATGTTCCGATATTCTTCTCTGGATTGCAGGATAAATAAAATAACTTGTTAAATACTGCATGCTTTAACATATTAACTTTATTCTGCTGGGGTAGAATGGTGAATGTTGTTTTACTCAAAGCATCTGCCTTTCTAATCTTCACAGGATAAAGCTGATACCTTAGAATAGTAACACAGTACTTACTCTATATAATACATTTGGGTTTATTCTGGCTACTGTTAATATTTTTTTTTTAATCTTTGAACTTTTGTGAAGAGGCTCCTGGCTAGTAAACTAGTAGTAAAATGTTTCGAAATTTATTTCTAAAACTACTTAATGTCTACTTAATATATATTTGTTTACTTTCTTTGATTATGTTTAGAGAAAATTAAATTAAATGTCCTTGGGTGTTTCAGTACCATTTGTATTTTCTGTTTTTAGCTTTTAATCTATTTTGCATTCAAGACGATTGTTTTATGAAGTACATATCTGTTAGACAGTGGCATTATAAATTTATAATCCACACCTTTTTTTTTTCAAAATAAAGAATATATAGTAAGTGTTTTTAGTGTCTATGAAATTGAAATCTGGATCATAATTATAAATTAGCCTCAATTAACATTTTGAGGTAGAGGATTGTATGTATTTTTTCTGTGCAAAATTTCCAACCTGTGTTTGCCCAAAATTAAGAATTTTATCACAAATGTGACAACTTACATGCTTATGGTACATGAATACACTCTCATTGTAGACAGATATATTTCATCTTTGATTTCATAAAATTAAATTTAAAAACATTTTAAAGTAATATTTTTAAAATCCTGCCATGGTACTTCAAACTATTTTTCTCTTATTTCATACACATTGAATATACTTGTTACTTAACGTAAGAGGACATTTTGGTATGGTTTTAAATTTTAGAAAAAAAAAAGACTACCGTAATTGTGATTCATGGATTTTAGAAATGAATAGTCATTGAATTTTAATTTCTGATTAGTTTCAGTAGAATGTAGCAGTTATTCTGTCTGGCATGTACATACATTCTGTGGTAGTCTAGTCTGCTAGTATCTACTTGTATGGGTAGGTTAGTGTGTTGCAGAATTATGGTTGTTATATTATGCAGGACGTCTAGATTATGGTAACCCATGGCTATAGTGTTAGTAAATGTTGGTCTAGTAATTATCTACTATTGTCATGCCTGACAGCTAGTGAACTGTTTTTGTCAATTGTTGCAGTTAAGTCTATTTTATAAATATGAATATCTTGCCCCCACCCCAAATGTTAGTGATTTTAAGCTCTTATCTCCCTGTTTAGATATCCAATTATTACCAGGGTATAATCTACCATACATTTTGGGGCCGGTGAAAGGCCCCATTCTCCTAATATAAATTCCCAATCCAATATCAACTTTTTCCCAATTACAACCCAACAGTTTCCCAATTAGGATTTCTAAAGTTGCTAAGTTAAAGAAAGAAACGGCTGTTTTCACGATATTGCTTTAATGGGTTGTGAGGATTTTTTCAACAGTAGCCTATAGCAAAACAATTGAGGCAAGCAATAAACTACTCGCCAGTTGTAAGTTTTAGGCAAGTATGAGGCACACGTGAGTCGCTACTCGCCTCTAGCGGAGAGGCCTGGTATTATTGATTATTTTTGAAAATCCCCTTTTTTTGTATTTGAAATGTTATTTTTTACCAAATGACCAAAAAGGGACCCTTAAAAAATGGTCTAGATTATACCATGATTACTATTATTTAGTAAAATTGTATTAATTTAAGGAAAAGTTGGACTGCTGAATTTTTAATCATGGCTAGTACATTTGTGAAATAACTGATTGATGGCTAGTGGATTTTATAAAAATTCTATAATCCCTTTACATATTATTTATCTGTCAGTGATTTCTTTAAAAATAAACAAACAAACCCAATTTAACCTAAATAACCAGTAATATAATTTGTTCTTCTTGCTGACCTGATTACATGTATATGACTACATAATTATTATCTGGGATAGATCATTGATCTTTCATTAATACAAAGTAACATTAGCAAATTAATTAGTACATGTATATGGCACTGGAAACATAGTTGAACAGATCGACCTATCTATTTGTCATTAAGTCATTGGATTGATATGTCTTGTCTCCTAATAATTAAAAAAAATGTAACAGGTTTTCTCTGATGACTGTGAGTTAGAATAACCAAATGTTTGACATCCAATAGACAATGATTTAGGAGATAAACATACTCTGATTTAATTTTCGAGGTATGCTATCGTGGATTAGATACTCTAAATGTCATTTAAAACTGAACGCATTATAGTGTGAAGTTTTAAATGTAACATTTAGAAGTATCAAATCCACGATAGCATACCTTGAAAATTAAATCAGAGTATGTTTATCTCCATTCTATCATGATTAAAACATATTCAAAGTTAGAACTATTTTTAATATGTGGAGGAAATAGGAGTGAACAGGCAGGATAATTCATCTGCTTATGCGGATAATGTTGAAATGTCAACACCTGTTGGCAGTATAAAAACATAATAAATAAATACATACGACCGTAGAACTTGGAACAAATATTTAATCTTATTTATTTTATTAACAGATGTAAAGAAAAATTCATAAACAAGAATAAATAACACATTTGCTTGAAATTTAATAAATCACCCCCACACACCTCCCAAAAGTCTACCAAGCCGCAACATTTAACGTAATTCTGAAAATAATTAATCACATTACTGTCCTCAGTTTGAAAACATCCAGACATCCCAGCCCTTATATTTTGTGAAATATTCAAAGGCTTGAAAACAAATGTATAGCTCAATTTATACCAAAGTATTTAAATATTTAAAAGTTTTAAAAGTAAAACAAATTTTCGAAAATAGAGAATATATGTAAGGGTCGCTCGGGGGAGGGGGTGCTGCGAGGACCACCCTCAAACTATGTTCCATTTTCTGTTGATTTTTAAATATTAACTGGAATACAGACATCATTCAAATTACAATGTAGTTATATTTTACAATGCTTCGCCACATAAAAATAAAAACCAGTCTACTAACCTTGACCCCTGTCAAATTTCTAAAAACAAGCAGACAACGCTGTTTACAGGTTGGTAGTTTTTACGTTTTCTTAATTCTGTAGAAAATATTAATTTTAAGTTTCAAAATATGAAAGAAATAAAAAGTACCTTTTGTCAAATATATCATATCAACAAATTACCGTTGGATATGTTTTATTTACTGTGTACGAAGCCAAAACAAGGGTGCGAAAAGTGACTGTTGTCAACCGTAACAAAATTTGATCGTCTGCTATAACTACTATAGGCAGCGTGTTATAAATCTGTTTTGCCATTTCTTCTTGTGTTGGCAACTCTACATACATTTCGTCTTCAAACCAGTCTGGATTTATATCAAAAACGTCCTGAAGCGTACCGATGTGAAAGCTAGGTGCCACTTTGTTTGGCTGACATGTTTGTAAATACTGTGTTGTATTCATATGCGAGTAAAGTGGCCTAATTAAATCTTAGGTGACTCTCCATGATTTAAGGTACCGTAACTGGTCAATCAGAATCGAGTATTTTCCAAGGTCATGGTAGAATAATTAATCAATGTGGTCTAGTGGTGTCTTTAAACAAAACAAAAACCTAACACTGTCTTTTAATATATCTCCTAACCATAATTAAAATGTCGTGCAAAAAATAAAACATTTCTTCCATCGAATATCGCTCGAGTTGAGGAGTTTCACTGTATCTCTGAAATGTATACAAACACCAAGCTGTGAATGTAGCAGGATGCCATGTTTCCATGAATCCCAGATTTAGTCTCCGAATGAAATATGAAATGGAATATTTATAAATATTATTTCTACCATTCTGGCAGAATCTTTAAAAAAAAAAATATAATTCAATGCCTGAATATAGATATATACAACAGTTGTAGTACTTCTGTATCTGACCAAATGGTGTATTTCTAATAACTTCATCATAATTAACACTACAAGGTACTATTATGTTATCTACATGAACATTGTATATAGCTTGTTAAACACACACAGATGTTTGTGTCTTACAAAACTGAATAATATGCTGTTATTCTCTCATACATTTTCTCTCTTTATTTTGAGATGGTAACAAGCTATATGTACGAATGATCTGGCACCGTTAATGATTAAAAAGGTGATGCCAGTGATTAGTTGCAAGTGCTAGCACAACAAACTCAATTCTTTTTGTAGTTTTACATTCAATTCTTCACAGCTGTAGCACTAGTTTGGGAATATTTTGTTATGTATAGTGACGTGATTTGTTAAGCAGGTTTTAGCAATCACTAGACAATTTTAAAACATTAAACAGTTGCTGCTAATTAACTTTTACATGACTTGAAATATCACTAATAAAGATTTTGAAAACAAAATGTTCCCTGCTAGTAATATTGTTTGCATTTTTAAAATATTGCACATCTTATGATGCACTGACTAAAATTCTCAAATGTGTACAGTTTATATACATTGTAACATACAGAGACAGTTTTGTTATGATGTTTATATACTAAAGTCTGTTGAGGTTGAGAAAGAAGGTGTATAATCATTTGTGTAAATTTTACAGAAGATGTGGGTTTGTTAGTTTTAGTGAGCATTCATTTGGGTGGACTTTGACATATGTATGTAGTTAGTTAAATGGACATTCCTGAGTTTGCTGCAATTTTTAAGATGTTATCGACCAACGATTGTAGTTACATATCAAATATAGTTTATCAGTATAGGAAACGTCTTACAATGCAGTAAACTCAGGAATGTTCCTTTAACATTAAAAATACTGGCTGCAGCTGACACTACATGTACAGTGGACAAGAAGAAAATACTGAGCTTGAATTTTGCTTTTTTATTTTTTATTTATTTTAGTAAATGCTAGACTAGATAATAATTATTAAACAATCATAATTAAAGAAAATAAAATTACTGAGCACTATGTAGTTGTGCATGTGGTGATGCTAGAGAAAGTACATGGGTGTGTGTTAATATGACTAAATGGTGAATATGACTTACTGTGTTACTGTGGAAATAATATAAAGCAAGTTTTAGTCCAGATATATTGTCAGAATTGTCTAAGAAAACTAGACTGCTAGAGGTGATAAGTTTCTGATAGTGGAAACGTTGTGTAATAGACTTACTATTTTAATTTCTATACATAGTTTGGCAGCTAGAATTGAAGTGGGTGGGTATTTTTCAGGGTGGGGTTAATGATAGGTATAGTTGAGTTGACTCCATAACTGTTACTTCTCAGACGCACATGCGTTTTCAAAAATATGATAAATTCATGTTGTGATATTAATAACACCAAAATGAACTAAAACACTTTGAATGTACAGAAATTGATAATCTAAACAGTAAAATCTTAAGTAAAGTATGATTTCAGTTCTCAAAAAACCTCTCTAATAGTAAAAGCATTATGTCTTGGTTTTTTAAACTAGGCTGTGTCTCTTTAACAATTGCTAAAGGACTGACGATATTCAGAAATGTATTACAGTTCAATAGTTTTGAGGTGAAATGTTTTGAGGTCAGCATTTTTATACTTAATTTAGACATGTTTATGTTGGGCATACTTATTTTGGTCACAGCATTCATCCCCTTGCATCATAACTACCCTAAGGTCTCTAGTATTTGGAATATTGACTATAATAGTTGTAATCAAAGTAGAACATACTCATTTTCACAGTGACTATACAGGTGCATGTGCTGCAAAATTGTGCTGGGGTGGTCTGTACTATGGCAAGCAAAGTTTTTTTGAGGGGAGATGTTTCGGGGTCTATACAGAAAATATATATTGAACAGAAAAAAGAAAATTCACATGGATCACATGCACCTGCTATAATAGTTGTTATTTAATAGAATATATTAATTTTCACAGTGACTATAATTCTAGTAGTTGAAATAGAACATAATTTTAACATTGATTCTTATAGTTTTAATTAAAACAGAAAATAATATGATTGATTTTTAGTGTGTTAATTTTATTGAACTTAATTTTTAATCTAATGTAACTATCTTACTTAATTAATGAACATATTCATTTTTATTGCAGACTTATCGAAAGTTCGGTTGTTAAGTGCAAATAGTCAGTGACTTCTATTGATCTCATAGATTGTAGATAGATCATTAATGCCACCTTGACCTTTCTTCTGCCTTAATATAGCATGCAGTCTGAAAATACTAGAAACTTTTTTTACAATGTAGATTATTAATAGTTTATAGAAAAATATTTCCTATATGATATAATATATGATATAGCTACTTAAGCCGATTTGTTTCATAATTAATTAACAGTGGTAGTTTCATAAAAAATAAAAAAAATAAGAAGAATAAAAAAAAATTGATTCATAGTGTAAAAAGAGTGAGAAAGAATAATGAATTGAAACGTTTTGAGATTATTAATATTAGAGGGTGTTTTTTTACCAAAACAATTCCTCTTTGATGTTTTGTTTTGTTTTGTTTTTATAATTTATATATTTAGTATTCCACTTTTGGGTGTTTTTAACTGAACATATACTGTTTTATTGTACTATTGTTTGGTTATACAAAATATTTAAATTGGTGTTTTTTTAATTACCATATGATAAAATCATTGTATGTTTGACATCCGCTAGTGATTATAGTTTTCTGTTAGACTACATAGGATGAGCCTTTTTTATATAATACATGACAATAAAAATTTAGATACAAGCATTCTTAAAACCCGTAGCTATATACTGCATGAAAAATAGCCCTTAGTTATATATAATGCGAGTAATATATATATACCACTAGATGAGTAATTACTTGAGACATTCTTTGTATAAATCATTTGTTACAGACCAGTAAAAATTAATATTGTATGTTTGTTACTTTATGCTTTGACAGTGTTAACAAGTTAAGTGCAAATTTGAAAACGAAGGTGGAGGGTGGGGGGGAACCCTCCAAAACCCAACATGTTAACCAAATTTAAATTTAGCTGTAATAGAATAGTAGACATTTCATTTGTTTTCATAAATATTAGTAACAGCTCAAATAGTGAGACATACTTACAACACCAAAAGAAATGCAGCTATAATATTAAATTTAGAATTTTAAGAAGGGATTAATGCATATTGTGAACAGGAATAAAACTACTGTAGCAGAGATTTGTGATTCTTTTGGTATTCAGTATATTTTGTGTTATCTAACAATTTATAGAACAGTGGCATGCATTGTTTCTGCCAGAGGGTAAAAGGGTATGGTGCCACACCCATATTCTTTTGCAGATTTTATTTTTTTAAGTTGACTGTATGAAGGAATATTCCTGAGTTTGCTGCATTGTAAGATGTTTCCGACTAATAAATTATTTCTACGATTAAACTTAAATATTAAATATATTTTCTTGTTTAGAATATCAGTGTCTGTATATTCAATGTGTTTCTGGTCATCTTAATATTTGTAAGAAGCCCAAACTGGGTGTACAAACAAAAAATAGTTTTAGGAAATAAAATGAAATTAAACCTAGTACAAATATTAAAACAATCAGAAACGTGTTTAATATACAGCCACTAATATTTTATGCAGATACATATATTTGATAT
>JAECMU010040392.1:4948-16350 GCA_016106625.1 Dracogyra subfuscus
TTTGTTTTTGGGTGGGTGGGTGGGTGGGGGGGTTGGGAGGTATTTTGGTCTGCTGACGTAAGGTCCCAATTTCACTAAACACTAAGTTTACATCTACGACTAGCAGTTATACCGAACATAATTATCGGAGATGGAACATTTTAATAACAAAAGAAAATTAAATATGTGTACTTAACACTATATTTGTTGTACTAGAATAGTAATAAGAATTGTGTTTTAGTCATAGATTTACGTTTACGTGCAAAACTAGGCTTACGATGTTTTGTGCAATTGGTCCCTGATGCAGAGGAATCGGTGCTTATCTGGGGTGGTTGGGTATGCTGAGGTTAACTTTGTAAGGTTTATAGGCTTCAGTTGCCCTAACAACTTCATGCCGCCTAAAAAAATACGAACCACGAAGAAACATAAAACAAGTTCGAGTTTCTGCGGGTCAGCCACGTTCTGCACGGGCGACGCCATGTTGTGATCAGAGAACACGGAACATGTGTCAACAGACAGAAACTGCTCAAACTACTGAATCTAACACTGGTGAGCATATTGGTAAAAGCGATGTTAGTGACTTAACTGATTTAAATCAGTATGAAGTTTGATTCATTAATCATCGGCTACCACAATTCTACTGGCCCTTAATTCAATTTGTAATACTACTAAAGGTAACTGTGTTGAAACCAAAATATACTGATTGATATAGTTTAAATTGCACAGGGATTGGGCACATAATTTTATTTAAACATACAAACACTCCTGCAGTTTTAATGAATTGTGCGTGACAGTAACACAGTTGTAATAAATAATAGAAACATATGTTTATAGTGCGTCCCACGGGGAACGCATTTTTCATGATATTGAATTTACAACAAGTTGTTTCTTTCTGAGCCACTTGTTTTCTAAATTACACACAGGAACTTTTTTTTTCCATTTTTACGTCAAACCAAACTTAAATTATTTACAAAAACAACAACACATTTTTGTAGGAGGATGGGACGGACTACATGTATATATGTAATATTCCTATCAGAACAGTCTCCTTCCCCACGTGCTATATTATGTATGTTTGTTGTTGTTTTTTAACTTCATATCCGGGGACGCATGTTTGACTAAATATTTCGTTTATTGCAAATCAATTAGGCCTATATACATTGCATTAAAAAGTGTTAAAAAAAAAAGTAAGAAAGAAATGTTTTATTTAACGACGCACTCAACACATTTTATTTACGGTTATATGGCGTCAGACATATGGTTAAGGACCACACAGACTTTGAGAGGAAACCCGCTGTCGCCACTTCATGGGCTACTTTTTCCGATTGGCAGCAAGGGATCTTTTATTTGCGCTTCCCACAGACAGGATAGCACATACCACGGTTTTTGTTAAAACAGTTGTGGAGAACTGGCTAGAACGAGAAATAGCTCAGTGGGCCCACCGACGGAAATCGATCCTAGGTCGATCGCGGATCAGGCGAGCGCTTTGTTGAACCATTTATGGAACACTGGTCGGTGCAAGTGGTTTACACCTACCCACTGAGCCTTGCGGAGCACTCACTCAGGGTTTGGAGTCGGTATCTGGATTAAAAATCCCATGCCTCGACTGGGATCCGAACCCAGTACCTACCAGCCTGTAGACCGATGACCTAAAAAGTGTAAATTTGCAGCTAAATATATAATTTAGCCTAAAAACATCTACCTATATTAGCAGTACTTGTTTTGTTTACATCAAACTATTTGTGTAAACATATTTATGTTAGTGTTGCACGCTAATTATTATACCTCAAATCTGTTTTCGTTAGTTTCATTATTAACTAGACTACTGCATAGATCGTACTTAATAATGCCGCTAGAGATACAGAAAATCCCAGCTAGTCATCTAATCAAATTAATGTACATTGCCGTTTGTATACAGTTATATATATATATATATATATATATATATCATACATACATACATACATATATACACACAAACACATGAATATTACTTGCTAATATTAACATTTTATTAAAATGCCGTTTTAACGAGTCATTCATTATGTAAAAGAAGGAGATTGCACACAATCTGACAAACAATAATAGGCAAACAATAATAGTACTATGAAACTTTATTAACGTCAAAATTTAAATGAACAAGTCGATGTCACTCCAATGTTGACCCAGCTCATGATGTAGAAAGGTTCATATGGATTTTTGTAAAATAATATTGAATGTGAAAAAAGGTACAACGAATGCAGCTGTGTTAACAGAATTAGGAAGATTGCCTCTACATGTAGTACGTAAAGTAAGAATTGTTAAATATTCAATGGTTGAAGCTTTTAGAAACGAATAATTATATCTTGAAAACAATATATGATGATATGTTAGAAAGTTAGAAATATTTTAACTGGCTACACCCTGTAGAACATTTATTATTTTCTTTAGGATTTGGAGATGTATGGTTTAATCAGCAAGTTGATAGTCATGCGCCTGTCAGATCACTGTATTAAGAAATAGACAAATTGTTGAACAGTTCACCAACATATAATATTTTTAGGTATTTAACAGATATGTTTTGTTTACAATATTATCTGAGGATATCATTACCTATTTGTTATTCATCTCTTATCAGAAAATTTCGTGTTTCATCACCAAAATTACTCAATAAACAAGGAAGGTATTGTAGAACTGAACGAACACAGAGAAAAAGTCGTATGTGTAATCAGGATAACATTGAAGATGAATTTCATTTTATTTTAATATGTCCATTGTATTTGCATATTCGCGTATTGTATGCAAAAAAAAAAAAAAAAATACTTCTCGTTAAGACCGTCTTTTTTTTTTTTTTTTTTTTTTTAAATTAGAGCCCGCCTTATGCGCGGTCGGTCCAGGATCGATCCCCGTCAGGTGACCACTGGGTTTTTTCTCGACATAACCATATGTCCGACGCCGATATAACCGTAATTTAATGTGTTGAGTGCGTCGTTAAAACAAACCATTTTTTTTTTTTTTTTAAATTAATACAATTGCTGTCTATTCACAATAGAAAACAACTTTGTAACCTTGGAAAATATTTAAAACATGCATTACATTTAAGATCGCAACATGTATAACTGTCCATCCTCCAAATACACATCCACTTGTTTATGTTTATGCTGATGATTGTTTATATATGACTTATAATAATGTATATATTTGTATGCTTCTGAGCCACACGGTTTAAAGTAAAGAAACTACTATTACTGCTCCACAATTTAGTAGCAACAAAGGGGCTTTGTTGCAAGCGACTGGAGCTTGAACGCTCCGGAATTAATTTAATGGCTAATTGGGGCTATAGTGGCTACCCCAACAAATCAGCACAACATTTCTATTGTTGGGCGATAATACATGACACACGTATAATTGGACTGATTAACCATATAAGTAGATAGAGAATTACATTTAATTATTCACCCAGTCACTATGGGCGTTACTAATGAAATAAATAACTTATCATTTTAGATTGTGATGGCGGATTTCTGTCAAACCCCCCCCAAAATCCGGCTCTTGTCAAACTTCCCCATCGACTCCACTGCTGCGATTGATTTACTTTTTATAATGTTCACACTGACGCAACACGATGGTGATGCAAGTTACGGAGGACGACAGTGACAATGGACACACCAACGTCAACAATGACGTGTAAATGCAAACGGAAGAACTGTGAACATCGAGGACTGGTAATATGTTGGCTGTTTCAGCAAGGACAAGATCCGACAACCATGAATGATAGTGAACCAGCCGACGACTTAATAGATTCCTCCGCGTATCCACCCGACTGGACGTGTATTATGAGACGTAAAGTTACAGTGTGCACCATTGACAGCGACCCACTACCCCTTTACGAGACTTCTACATAAAGTGTCCAACCTGCAAGATGCCATATAGATGCCAGGAAGTCAAAGACGGCCTCTTTAATTACGACGACCACCTCCTGATTTCTTTCTCAGTTCTTTTGGAAATCAGGGCTGGCCTAGTTGTAGGTAATGATCTGTTCATTGTTATTACCAAATATTCAAAATACTGATACGTTTTGACAACATTAATTATTCTTATCAAATAACAAAAGCCCTGCATGTAACATGAACACACACACACACACACACACACACACACACACACACACACACACACACACACACACACACACACACACACACACACACACACACACACACTATGTTTGCTTGTATCATTAATATACGTATTGGTTATTTATATATAATTGCAGGAGCACACAGCAATCAATATAGTAGTCTCGATGTTACAATATCGACTAGGAACTGAAGCATCAAGAAATAGAAAACGCCTATCTCTCGTTTGAAGCACTAGTGCAGCCTGACTATGAGTTCTTCTGCACGAGATGCGGCCATCATCCGAAAATACTCATCCACGATCTGACAAAAAAGCAGTCTTTAAACATGCCATAAACCAAGTTCAAGTTTCAGACGATCCTGAACCTGAGCTGGATGCTGATACATTTTGGCAAAATGTAAACCGGGAAATATTTGCCAGAGGGTTTCTACGTGGAAAATCTAACCCGTTTATAATGAATCCTGACTACCCAAGCTGGGCACCATACATTGGATCAAACACCAGGAAAAGCTGATACCTGTACAATACCGAGTTTGCCAAAATGAAGTGTACAGAATAAGGACCATGAACCATTGCCAGAGGAAATTCTGACTCATCTCTTGGCAGATGAAAAGTCAGACACGGTCCGAAAATTCTGTAGACTGATTTGTGTTAGAGCTGAGGGAAGCAAATTAGACATATTGTGCCAGCTGCGCAGCAATTCTTTCAGTACAGCTAAATTCAATCATGCTTATTCATTCCTGTTCGACATTTCTGGTGGTTGGTTGTCATCAACCTGTCAACACAGTGTGAAAAATTCCTCATCGGATCAGAATCTCCAAGAGCTTATATTGACGTTTTAAGATCCATGAAACACACCGACTGTTAACATTGCCGACATTGCCAACACCATATCCAAAATAGGTAACCGAACGCAGACAAATTTTCACCCTGATGATGGACGAATACTGGTAGATAGAGACGACAACATCAAAGCAGCCAGAGACGGGGAAATTGGAAGTATCAATGGAATTTCTAATTGACAACCGACAAGTGACACAGCAGTACACCTGGTTACTGGTACTGATGCCAAATACATGCTATTTGATTGCTTTCATCATATAAATTGTCATATACCAAATGAATATCTACGAAGATCAATCCTGGTGAAGGAGCTAGCAAAATATGCCAACACCCAGGCAGCAGAGAAGCTCCATCGTGACAAAGCCAGGGATGTATACTGGCTCAACGAGATGACACAAACGAATCATGTATTTGCATTCAGATTCGTAACACATGTGAAAAACTACAGAATAAACGTGGACACAATAAAGAAAGAGTCGAAAAACATTTCCAGTCTGAAACTGAATAAACTGGGACACCTCGTGAAAGGAGACGCACCCAGTTATCTCCATCTAATACCAAATCAACAAATTACGACCAAGCAATTATAACTAGTCCCTCATTGTCTGGACCCAGCCAAACAAACGAAAGCCCCGAGGCACATCCAACAACAAATGAGCATATCACATTACCAGTACATGACACCAACACATCGACACACACAACAGATAACAACATCACAGTTTGTGGGACCAACTACAAAATACAGAAAGTTGCTGGGGATGCGAATTGTCTTTTTCGATCTCTAGGTGTCGTTATTCCAGGATGGACTGAACAACAACATCTAGGACTCAGAAAAAAAGCGTTCAAGTGGTGTTCTAAAAATAGAAACAGCGACGACGAGCTAAAGGAACTAGCCATTCCAGACACACATGTAGGACTGCCTGCTTTGGCAAATGTGCTACAGATATTTATATATTACTAATTGTTATTCAACAAGAAATGACTAAATGAAATATATAGGTGGATAATAATAATAATTAATTAATAATATTTATTGTAAATTTATTGCTGATTATTTTATAATCATAATGTCACGGAGTGTGTAAAGTAAGGTTTCTCTGTTTCTTTATTTGTTTTTTGTTTAATTGTAAATGTGTAAAGAAAGTAAGGGTTTTTGTTCTTCCAATTATTATTTCAGGTGGGACTGATGGTGGCTTACGAGACTAAAACCGGACTGGAACAACAAATATTTGAACCAAAAGGAATCAACACCGTTGACCTGTTCGTCGTTCTGTTCGACTTTTCCAGACACTACGATGCAGCGATAACTCTAGATGGAAAGACAACCAAAAGAACCAATCGATCTGAGAGGGCTTTCAACGCAGCTAAATAGAGAAAACACCCAGAGCCAACAGATCGCATGAAGGTTTAGAAACGGAAGACTGGACAAACACCCTTTACAGACTTACCACGACAAACTCGACAAATTATGATTATGATATGGATTGGAATTAGTGACAAAATAGATGACATATTAGATGGACATAAAATTGAAGAGGAAGCCTTGAAATTAGACCCGACTGTATAGCTTCATGCATTCTGGACACCAATGTCAAACTGAACGAAATACAGCCACTGATGTCCAGAGAGGCATAGGTTTGTTTGAACCAGACAGTATATTAGAAGAAATGAAAACAGACCTGGACATGGCTGCAACATCAACATTACTGAAGGAGAAATCAGTATTTTATTTGATAACTGTTTGCTGTGGATGCACCTACTGTGTGCCGACTTGAAACGAGTGCCTAGTAAGACTAATTGGTTCTGTTCCCAGTGTAATTAACTTGACAGGGCAAATATAGGAAGCAAGTATATGAGTGCATGTAAGTATTTCCTCGAGAAAGGAGCCATATTCGTACTATGGTTATAAAGCGTTGTGTGTGATCATTAACACTGTACCTCGTCACGTACTGCTTTCTAATGTGTACATTCACACTAACTTAGTATTCAAGAGGTGTAGTGGTCATATGAAATGCTGAACTGTCTGGCAGAAAATGGAAAACAACCCGAGTTAAGTATAGAAGTTAAATAATATTTGGTGTCACTGAAAGTTGCAATGTTAATGCTTGTTAATTACAGAATTTAATGTAATGAATTGAAATGAAATATGTTATGTCAAATTATTTTTTTCCATTAAATAAACAATTTTAATTTAATAAACATTTTTGGCGATGAAGAACACCTGAAGATTTGACATCCTTACACACATAAACCAAGACTTTTTTCCTGATTGTTGACCGAAATCCATGGTTTCTGCCAAATACTGCTGTTTACTTTTTTATTTTTCAGTGTACATCCGATTGATCTCTTTCCGATCATGAAGACGTACTTGTGCCACCTGTGGAATCCTGAAAGTTTTCTTATACCTGTAGAACTATGTCTCCGTTAATAGATTGAGAGTTATAAATAAAGACATACTGATAGATACATAATTTGAAAAACCTGTAAATCGGCACAGACTTCTTCTATTGTTTAAACAATATCTTCAATTTAAATGCTACGTGTGTGTATATATGTATATAGATAGATAAGTATATAGGTATAGATATAGGCACTGGCCCCCCAAATCGAAAACTGGGGGGCCACAATGTGCTTTGGCCCCCCGAGTTTAAAAGCAATCAAATTAAGGATTTCAGTGAATATTAAAAAAATACCTGAGAATTCAGCATATTATAAGGAGACCAATTTTTTCATCACTATTATTATTTACTTTTTCTAAATAGTAACCGAGACGTAATCGCATGGTAGCAAACCTCGGCATTTTTCGTAAAGGTTACGGCCAGTACTATTTAAACTTATGAACTCGCATTTAGTTGGTGGCCTCCCCCCCCCCCCCCCCCCAGTCGCTGCCATCTTCCGACGCCTATGAATATATAGGTATAGATATATAGGTATCTGTTATGGATAAGACATTTATAACCATAGCCATAATTAAACTGTTGATGGTGTCGTTACATCCCTGCCTATTCGGTATGTATTGCGTTTGATGTATATTGTTTCTGGATAGAATTATATACCTAAATAAATTGATATTGATTTCCATGGTTGTTCACTGTTTTATTAATTTAAATAATGGTAATCATCAATAAAGTATCCTAAGTGCTCCCAGAAGGGTGGGTGGTTGTAGGTAATTATACACAGTGTGAGTAACTGAATTCATTATAAAAATACCTACAGTGGAATGTGGGGACTGCTACTGGTCCATGTGCTAATCTATGACCATATGCATTTTTGGGTACAATCTTAGTAATTGTCAGGAAATACTGTCTTAGCATGTATAAACTCAAAACCACTTGTTACCAATTTTTCTGGGACCCCCTAAGAGCAGCCATTTTGGATTTTAAAATGGCCGCCATTCTTTTATTTATTTTATTACAATTCGCACGTGTCTTGCATATTTAAACATAATGATGATTATATATTGTCGCCATAATGAATTACAAAATGGCCGCTTTAGTCATATGAAAATAGTTTTAAAGTACACAGTTGTGTTCAGTGTATTTATTTCTTATCACTGCAAGTCATTTGCATCTTAGTAGTTGTTATTATTTTATCAAAAATCAGTGTATTCTTCACACCAACAACATTTTGTGCAAACTAAATTATGTACATGGCATGAACATTTTGCTGACGTGCATGTATTCAATGCATTTGATTTACTGGTACCACATCTACAGCTCACTATTTCGACAACAGCAGATGGGGCTGGTGCAATATCCGAAAACGTTAGTACGAGGTGCTTGTCTTCTCGTATCCAACCAAACAGGGTCTGGAACTATGAGATGAAGAACAAGATCCTGCTCCCACACAGCCGATTGACAATTAACTCTCATGATATGTTATATCCATGCTCCAGATGTTGGTCGTAGCAATTCGACTCCTTTGTCAATGGACTGTTGCTTGAATAAGGTCCATTTAAGGTTGTGGAGTTCTGTGATGTTGACACCCTTCTTACAGAAAAGGCTGCACAAATATGATATGCATCCCTTTATGTTATGAGGCTCAATTCCAATTCCGAGGCCAGATATCGCAGTAACAATACTCACGTCTGCTTTCACGAATGCTTCCAGGCAATACTGCTTTGATTTACCTCTAATGTGGCTGTTGTGTTGTAACCAGTCAGTGCGTGCAATTTGCACAAAGCTCTTGCTCTATTTTCTCCAAGTGCATTATATATTGGTTGCAGCATAACAAGTGGACGTCGATTACCGGTGCCTATCAACATAGCTACTTTTTCGCCAAGAATAGGAACACGCCTTAATGCATCTGTGTCTTTATTGTGTGTGTGTGTGTGTGTGTGTGTGTGTGTGTGTATATATATATATATATATATATATATATATATATATATATATATATGAATGGTATACCCAGCACTTGCTGCTTCTACAGCATGCAAAATCATCAATTATCAATCATCTTCTTATGTCATCCAAGACTGCATAAACCTTCAGCAGCTGAGGAAGACTACCTGGACAACTACAACAACTCTCCAGAAGAAGCTGTATGGCACAAGAAGTAATCTACTGAGAACCATATCGTCCATATCACTGCTGGCCTCGACGTGTAGTCAACAAGCAATGAAAAGAAGAAGAAGAATCATCATCTTGTGAACTTTCACCAGGAATGATGTCACCAGGTCTATTTGACATTACACTCTTACAGGTTGCAGTAATGATGAATCCTTGGGTTTAATATACAAGCTTCTATACTAGGTAAAGGGTGAAGGAACCTTCTGTCGTAGTGCTTGCAAGATATGATTGTCCGTCTTTAATTTTGGTAGTGTCGTATACTTAGTATCCCATCACTGGTGCCTTACTGCCTGTGCGCGGTTCTCGTGTTGTTTCCTTCAATGATTCCTCAATGAAATAATTATCAAAGACCACACAGGTAACATGGTAGTTACAAGCTTTAACATTTATAAGTTGAACATAGTCATTGCTGAGGGCATTGCCGTTCTCAAAAGATTTTACAGCCACCAACTCTTGCACAACAGCCATACCATCAACTATAAGACACTTATTAGAAGTTGTACCATGATCACATTCGTATATCGGATAATTGGGCGAGTTCATTATTGAAGTTTTGTTTGGAAGGTTCTCGAGAACTATGATCACTTTACTCTTATCTAACGTTGGATGAACACAGCCAGATGATGTCATTAGTGAACGGTTGGTAGTTGAAAACTCATATTTCCCAATTACCTCTTCCATGTTCACTTCACGAGATGAACGTGCGACAATAAACAATCTGGACATGAGACCAGTGGTTGCTTGAATAGTCAGAACTTCAGACTTCGCTTGCAGTTTAATTTCTTTTGTTGAAGTGTTCCATAACAGGAGGTTGCCGTCTCCACATACCCGTTCTTCGACAATATCTTTTATCGTCTAGGATCCTGGTGTTTCTGTGGCAAGGATGCTTTGCTCTATATGTTTGGGAAGTATCTTCTTAGCCATGAGTTTGAACAGTTGGTTTTCTTGTGAAGTGAAGATTTTGCATGGTTTTAGTACATGACGAAGATGTTTCATAGCCTGTTCTTGTCTCAGTAAAACAGATTGATCAAAGCAGTATTGTGAAGATCCATTTATGTTTGACATCCCAGCCATAGTTCAGTCTCATTTTGTGCCAATTCAGCAGCTCACGTGCATAATTTAAGAAGTGTAGCAAGAGATTATGTGATGCCATTGATGACACCATGACCTTTCAAGGTTTTATTACCCTGCTCCTGGACTTTGTCTATTATCCCATGACGGGTGAATGGAATTGTGTAGGACTATTCACTATTCCATAGTTCAGGATCTACTGTCTGGAGTTGAAACGTTCGTGCAATACATTCAGAAATATTCTGTACATAGTCTATCATATGCAAAGAAATATATACACAAGACAGTTAAATTTGTTCAAAAATTGCGAATCTCACGTGATAAGTCAATGAAAACCGAGATCGGTAGGAGCCCGTCAAAAGTGTCCCACTTTCAGAATTATGGCTATGTTTTTGTCCTGGATAAGCCAGCGTAGTGAAACCAACGATGAGTGCGGCGCCATATATGCACCAAACGTAATGGGATTTTCTGTTCTATATGCTTCAGTAATAAAAATATTCCAGACAATGTAACTTTAACATAAATTTTAAAAAAATAAAAAAAGAATTTTCCCAGGTGAATCACACATGTAGTGATGATGGCCAGTCCTTGTTTTGTTCAGCAAATATGTCTGAACTGGGTGATGTCAACCTAAATCTGGAAATAATCACCCCATTTTGCCATTTCACGCTTGCTAGGAAGTCTCTCCACCCCGACAATGTATTCATACTCGGTATGTACAAATCACTCGTGGAAAGTGAGATCTCATTCAACACAACTGTGCATCATAAATGTAGGTGCAATTCCTGTCAAAGATCCGATTTACTTCTCTGCAAC
>JAECMU010040519.1:0-11332 GCA_016106625.1 Dracogyra subfuscus
CAGACCTGAGCAGGATAAAGCTGATATCTTAAAACAGTAACCAGTTTTTTTTTTTATCCTGCAATCCTACAGAAATATTCGGAAAATCATTATTTATTCCTGTTTTGTGTACACAAAGCGAGTATTGTCTTCTTAGCAAGGCTTTTGCTGTATGACATCATGCAAAATACATGATGTCATTATTTGTAAGACGCTGGTTACATTCTGTCACATTAAAAATGCGTTTTTCAGCTCTAATTCATAAATAAATATACAAGTTTCATATTGTTATGGCAAAACTAAAAGTTATTTGTATTTACTGCACTTCAACAAATGATTTAACGAATATGTTTATTGAAATTCTACTCTGAAATACTCGAGTCGAGTCGAGCTTATGTCACGTGAACTATATTTCCATCTCAAAAAGCTATATTTTTGGTCAGTGACCAAAAATATAGAAATTTATCTAGTCATCATATCTTGTAGTGATTGCAGAATAAATATATATATATATATATATACACACACACACACACCATGGCACTTGATATGGAACGAGAAATAGCCTAATGACCACAGACCATTGAGCACATGTTTCATCACTGGGCTGTCGCACTCTTTCTGATTCTGGGTTAGATTTTATTTCTTAAATTTCACTTTACAACCATGGCTTTGATTGGGGAAATTTTTAGCATTGTTTAAAAAAAAGAAGGAAATATGGTGCAATTGCTAGAACGAGAGAAATAGCCCAAAGGGCCACATACAGGGATCGATCCTAGACCAACCACACATCAAGCGAGGGCTTTAACACTGGACTGATTTTCATGTACAGATTTAAATAAGTAGAATATAATTTTTGAATTATTGCTTGCAATGTTGCACACAGTATTTTATTTCTGTCTCTTATTTTTATCATTAAGAATAAGTATATATATAGAGGATACTCCCCGAGTGTCTTGTGATATCATAATTTATCAGCACAAGTTGATAAATGTATGAAATCCGAGGCTTGTCAAGGAGCTTTATACTTTTATCGAGTGCTGATAAATTATGATATCACAAGACACAAGGGGAGTATTCTTTTTATCATCCATTATCATTTTATTTTATTTAGGACAATTGTAAACAATGTCAGTAATGTGGGTTGAATGTTACTATGTTTGGTAGTGGTAGACTTGTTAACTAGCAGAACAACCGTAGCGTGACGTCACTAATGATAGGTTTAGCACTGAAACATACACAGTAATGTCATGTGATTCAAATTTGACCAATCAAGTTCACAAGAAGCAATATCTCCCAGGAGAATATCACAGGAGATATCGTACATTATAGCACCAGTGATATCTCCTACTAAAGCCTTAATGGATGATAAATATTATATACATGTACATAGCTATAAAATATATAGATCTAGAAAAACCATAGAAGTGATATTCAGTGAAATAGTGTACAGAGAAAATATAGAAATAATATTTATCCTATAACTTACCCATCATGTCCATGTCATAAACTCATGTGATAATTTACTTTATTAACCCGGTTAATAATGGTATGCAAATTTGCAAGGTCTCAAGGTTATGTGTTGTCGTGAATGGGTTATTTGCTTACTAGCTATCAAGACCCGTATATTTGAGCAACATTTTTAAAGATTTATTTAAAATGCGTGACGTCAAACTAATATGTGCTAATCGTGATGACGTCATATCATCGATGGTGGCGACTTTAGTACTGTGATTTACTAAAAAAATAATTAAATTGTTATTTTTGAAGTGTTATAGAATAAATAGAATTTGCTACTCGTTTTTTTCAATATGTAAAATGTCATCCTCTTCTAGACTAGGCTGATATTTCCCATGTTAAAAAAGACTTGTGACAAATCCTCTGTTTATATTCTTGTGAATATATTCATGATTCAATTATCTCCATTTTAAATTTATTACATTTTAATTATTGGGGTCAGTGTTAGTTCTTCATGTTGAAGTTTGATGATTACAAATGCATCAGATAGTATTTGAAATTTTGTTTTAGTATTTTAAACAACTATACCTAAACAAATTGGAATGAAGTACAATTACAATAAAATATCTAAAACTGATAAGAGTACGAAACTAAATAATGCTGACACAATGACAGGACAATTCATATTTTGTTTTTGTGGGTTTTTTTGGGAGAGGATGGCTTAGTCAGGTATGTTTGCACAGCAGTATTATTAAATAATTATTAATTAAATAATTAAATACAGATCTAGTTTTATTCAATTTCTTTTAAAATGTCTTTGGTGAAGTAATTTTTTGTAATAGTTCCAATGGAACAAATATATCATGGCATTAGGACGATTGAAAGATATTCATAAACAGAAACAGATATTGTCAAAAATTAGAAAAATATATATATAATAAATAGACCATTTCACAGTGAGACAATGTGTAAAAATATGGTTTTCACATATCACTTGTTGACATAAAAATCATATTCGAAACAAAACACATGAAAATTAATAACCTTGATATATATTAAAACGTTTTACAATAATTTCTTACTTTTATTTTATATAAAGTTAACTAAATAATTTGACTTTGCATATTTTTCAATAAAATTCTTCGATAACATCAGTGCAATATAACTTTTCACTTTTCAAATATAAAATTTCAAATGCCATCAAAAAAAACATTATCCACAAATATATAAAAAACTAGACTTACCCAGTTATAAAACGGCAAAGGTAAAATCCAACTCGAAAATAGAAATTAACTTTTGTCGTATTCCATAGCCTGTCGGACTGTTTTGATAATCCATGACGTATATCCAAAATATCCAATAGATTAAAAAAATGCTTTCCTAATTCTTCCTGATGTGTTCATAGGAAATTGATGATAAAATGATTTTCTTCTTAATTCACAGATATCTGAACACTTGATTTTAAAATTATATTCTTCACTACTTCCAGAATATATGATAAATGTTTTATTACTCGATGCTATAATATATTATTTATTACCCATCCTGAAATCCATCACTCTTTATAAACATCAGATGTTGCAAACATGTGAATGATCTTCAAAGACAGTTATAGCACAAAAATAATTATTTAATGTATCTGCTTCTAAAAAACCACCAATCACCTTTACACACCTTTTATAAACAAAAGGTTTCAAAAAGCAATTTTTCTTTCAAAATACAGAATGAAATTCTGTCTGAATCATTCACTTCATATATATATTAGCTTCCACAAAACACAATCGTTTCTGCACACAAGTATAAATAAGACATTTTTAAAAGGTGTTTTCGTTGGTCTTTTTCTTAATAAATATTTTCTGTTTCATTCATTTCATAGAGCACCTTCTAAAAAAAAATTAATAATCATCTTTCCACACAAGAGATTTCCAAAAAGGTATTTTTCTTTTTGAAAACAAAAATAGAAAGGTATGTTTTCGTAATCATAACAAAATCCTATTCGCATAAACACAAGATTAATTTAGAAAATACGGTACTCCAAAGATTGTCGAAGAATATGTTTTAGCAGTAAATTCCTCCAAACAAATGAATGCACAGTAATTCCAGATGAAACCTCGCTGACTTGTTTTTGGTTCACGTAACAATGATAATAATCTGCACAGCTTTGATAGGTTGTAAAAGCCAGAAAGGCATGAATCTGCACATACAACAACAAATAACACAGACAATAGTTTTCAAAATAACACAGTACAAAATATCAAAACCGTGCTTCACAGATATTTGCAAAATTTGTTATAAATTTGGTAAAAGTTTTTTTTAATAATTTAAAACAATATTTAAAAACAAAACCCACCAAAAATTAGATTTTTTCCAGGTGGATTAAATTATGCAGAATAAGCTGTTTAATCCTGGAATAAGTTTATAACTGTTTAAATTCCTGGAATAAGCTTATAACTGTTTAAATTCCTGGAATAAGCTTATAAGTGTTTAAATTCCTGGAATAAGCTTATAAGTGTTTAATCCTAGAATAAGCTTATAACTTTTTAATCCTATAATAAGCTTATAGCTGTTTAATAATAGAATAAGCTTACAACTTTTTAATCCTTGAATAAGCTTACAGCTGTTTTATCTTAGATTTACGTACATAACTAACTGTATTCCATTAAAGTGTTGGTACAAATTTAAAACATGGAAGTTAACGTTCATAAATTAGCCCATTCTTCTTCCAAGCTCAACATAAGACACCAAAAAACTTTTATAAGAACTCCTCTCCTCTCCCTTACTCCATTAAATAAAATCGGAGAGCCACAAAAAGCCACCATACACGAAGAATAGCTGATAATTCCATAATCCTCTTCTTCACAACACTTTTCAAATCACTTTATAGAAAGAAGCTTCGACACAATAACAAAAAAACAAAAACTATATTCCAGGAAGATACAACATGTTAATTTGTTGCATACGACAAGTGTGTGTATGTCTATACACACACACACACACACACACACATACAAGCTGCAATGTGACTTTTTGGGGGGCCCCGATCCAGAGCATACCACCCAAGTGTAAAAACTCTGAGTTGTCTATCGAAACCTGACAGAATCCAGTGGGCTGCAATCTCCGCTATATACGAGTGTGTATCAGTGAGGGGTCTACACCTCGGTTAACCAATCACAAGACATTAGAGGCAAGAATAAGTCGTATTTTTACAAGGCTGTTGGACCACCCACAGCAAGCCTAACAAACGCGCTTCAGCTGTCAAAGCTGGGATTCAAGAGCAATTGTTAGTGACTTCACCAGTTGAGGGGTTTTTATCCCCCAATTTTTCTCCTGTTTTGTGTGTGTTTTTTTATTTTGTTTTTTTTTTAAATGAAAAAAAAAACATAATAAAAAAGCAGGAGAAAAATGGGAGAGAAAAACCCCTCAACTGGTTCTCTACAAGTCAAGTTTATGGGTTTTGTATAATACAACAGATATGTGAAGGAATGGAATATAATTTATATTCTATGTGTTGTATGGAAATATGAACAAAATGGATAATTTAGGAAAGGGAAAAGTTCTGTTGAGGGAGTTTTCTCTCCCATTTTTATGGGTTTTATAATACAACAGATCTGTGAAAAATTGAAAATATATTCTAATTTCTACCTGTTTTATTCAAATATAAACAATACGGATAATTTAGGAAAGAAAAGTAAAGTTGAGAGTTTCTCTCCCCCGTTTTTCTCATTTTGTTAAGTTCTCTACAAGCCAGGTTTATGGGTTTCATAATACAACAGATCCGTAAAGGAATGGAATATACTTTATATTCTACATGTTGTATGAAAATACATATTAACAAAATGGATAATTTTGGAAAGGAAAGGAATGTTAAGTTTTTGTTCATCTTGTTAAAACATTCTCTATAAGACAAGTTTTTGGGTTTCATATAATACAACAAATCTGTGAAGATAATTTCTATGTGGTTTTTTAAAATATGAATAATTTAGAAAAGAGAAAAGGAATTTCTTAACGACACCTCAGCACATTTTAAACACCAAATTTCGTGTGTACCATATTGTTATTTTAGTGACAGAAAGGAAAGTTTATTTAACGACACCTCAGCACATTGTAAACTACGTCTATTTGGTGTGTACCATATTGTTATTGTAGTGACAGAAAGGAGTTTATTTAACGACACCTCAGCACATTTTAAACTATGTCTATTTGGTGTGTACCATATTGTTATTGTAGTGACAGAAAGGAAAGGAAAGTCTATTTAATGACACCTCAGCACATTTTAAACTATGTCTATTTGGTGTGTACCATATTGTTATTAAAGTGAGAGAAAGGAAAGTAAAGTTTATGTAACAACACCTCAGCATATTTTAAACTACGTCTTATTTGTTGTGTACCATATTGTTATTGCAGTGAGAGGAAGGTTTGGTTTAAAGACACCACTAGAGCACAGTGATTTGTTAATCATGTTATTGGATGTCAAACATTTGGTTATTTTGATATACAGTCTTAGAGAGGAAACCCGCTAAAAATTTTCATTAGTAGCAAGGGATATTTTATATGCATTTCCCAAAGAGAGGACAGCACATACCATGGCCTTTGATTTACAAACACTGGTTTGGATACATTTCATTTCATTTTAACTTATTTTCATGTTTATATCCAATTAACGTTTAAGCACGCTGTCCTGGGCACACACCTCAGCTATCTGGGCTGTCTGTCCAGAACAGTGGGTTAGTTGTTAGTTTGTTGGTGGTTAATGAGCGAGGGTGTATTGGCCTTACACCTACCCAATGAGCCCTTGAGAACTCGTTCTGGGTTGGAGCCAGTACCGGGCTGCGAACCCTGTACCTACCAGCCTGTAGTCCGATGGCTTAACCACTGTGCTACTAAGGCCGGTTGGTTTGGATAATGTGTCCACCGAGGGTAGGGATTTATCTAGGATTTTTCACCAGGGTCCCTTGCCTGATCGGATTTGAAAACTTTAGCACGAGTATATCACACTTGGGATATGTTTTTCAGGCCACTGAATGATGCAGTATGTACACCACTGTTAAATTACTGAATGATGCAGTATGTACACCACTGTTAAATTACTGAATGATGCAGTATGTACACCACTGTTAAATTACTGAATGATGCAGTATGTACACCACTGTTAAATTACTTGATTAAATTTATTAGAATGGCGGGGCAGGATTTAGCTCAGTCGGTTGAGTGCTCGCTTGAGGTGCTTGCACCGTAAGATCGAATCACTTCAGTGGATCCATCAACTGATTGGGTTTTTTCTTGTTCCAACCAGTGCACCACAACTGGCCGTAGTATATGTGTTTTCCTGTCTGTGGGAAAGTGCATATAAAAGACCCCTTGCTGCATTAGAAAAAATGTAGCGGGTTTCCTCCGATGACTACTAGTCAGAATTACCATCTAATAGTCAACTATTAATTAATCAATGTGCTCTAGTGGTCTCGTTAAACAAAACAAACTTTTTTATATTAGAACAGACACAATAAAGTATATATACAGTGAAACCTCAAAACTTCAAAACCAGACCGTCTGTAAACCGGAATTCCCTCAAAACCAGACCCTCTGTAAACCGGAATTCCCTCAAAACCAGACCGTCTGTAAACCGGAATTCCCTCAAAACCAGACCGTCTGTAAACCGGAATTCCCTTAAAACCAGACTGTCTGTAAACCGGAATTCTCTCAAAACCAGACCATCTGTAAACCGGAATTCCCTCAAAACCGGACCCTTTGTAAACCGGAATTCCCTCATAACCGGACCGTCTGTAAACCGGAATTCCCTCAAAACCGGACCATCTGTAAATCGGAATTCCCTCAAAACCAGACCATCTGTAAACCGGAATTCCCTCAAAACCGGACCCTTTGTAAACCGGAATTCCCTCAAAACCGGACTGTCTGTAAACTGGAATTCCCTCAAAACCGGACCATCTGTAACCGTAATTATAATGTGTTGAGTGCGTCGTTAAACATACAAACAAACAATCCCTCAAAAACAGACCCTTTGTAAACCGGAATTCCCTCAAAACCGAATCCGCTGTAAACTGGAATTCCCTCAAAACCGGATCCTCTGTAAACTGGAATTCCCTCAAAACTGGACCCTCTGTAAACCAGTATTCCCTCAAAACTGGACCCTCTGTAAAATGGAATTTCCTCAAAACCGGACCCTCTGTAAACTGGAATTCCCTCAAAACCGGACCCTCTGTAAAATGGAATTTCCTCAAAATCGGACCGTCTGTAAACCGGAATTCCCTCAAAACCGGACCCTCTGTAAACCGGTATTCCCTCAAAACTGGACCCTCTGTAAAATGGAATTCCTTCAAAACCGGACCCTCTGTAAACCGGAATTCCCTCAAAACCGGACTCTCTGTAAATCGGAATTCCCTAAAAACTGGACCCTCTGTAAATCGGAATTCCCTTAAAACCGTCCGTTTTACAGAGACACTTTTTATAAACCAATACAGATCTTAATTTAACCTCTCTAAACCGGAGCCCTCTTAAAACTGGACTTTTGACTTGGTATCCAGGGTTTTTGCTGTATTGGGAATTTTTAGCACAGAAATTGGGGATTTTCAATGCTACACTCTTTTACAAAGGGGCCTATGTTCAGACACACAGAAAGCCTGGAAAAATCATTGTAGGGGGTTCAATCCTTCGATTAAAGCACCCCAGGCAAGCACTCTTCTGACTGAACTAAATCCTACCTGTAGATTATTTGGAAATGTTAGAGAAATTGGTTGTGATTCCATAGAGTGGTAATTATCACAATTTAGCAAGGAATCCTTTGTATGCACTGTCACACAAACGGGACAGCTTATACCAGTTCTGGGGTACTGATTGGGGCCAATCTGAATGTAAATAATTCCCATTTTTTATTATTATAAAGATATATTTTGAAAACGATACGCATAACACTTGACACACACTTCCTCCCTTATAGTGTTTCATAATGCAAAATAAAGTTTGTTTTGTTTAACGACACCACTAGAGCACATTGATTAAATTACTCATTGGCTATATTGGATGCCAAATATTTGGTAATTCTGACACGTAGTCATCAATGCAGCAAGGGATCTTTTATATGTATTTCCAACAGACAGGAAAGCACATACCACGCATAATGCAAAATAGATATATTAATTTGAAAAACACAAGTACACGTATAGATAGTATTATTCTTTTTAAACTCTAACTTAGCTTAATGAGGTATTTTTTAAAAGAAATTGAATATTTCCCTTTTTTTTAAACAACGATAACATTTTCAAACTCAAAGTCATGGGCGTCAAGTCAAATTTGACAAATAAAAAATCCTAACTCAGAGTTAGGAAGAGCGCAACATAGCCCAGTGGTAAAACATTTGCTCGTGCACAATCGGTCTGGGATCGATCTCCATCGGTGGGCCAACTGGGCTATTTCTCATTCCAGCCAGTATACCACGATTGGTTTACCGAAGGCTGTGGTACATGTATGTGCTATCCTGTCTGTGGGATGGTACTTGCTACTAATGAAAAAATATAGCAGATTTTATCTCAAAATTACCAAATGTTTAATATTCAATAGCCGATGATTAATAAATCAATGTGCTCTAGTGGTGTCATTGAAAAATAAAAATAAAAAGATAAGAAAGACGTGCTGGTAAGAAAAATTATGGCCTGCTGGAAATAAGACTGCACGAAAGAAACAAAGCGGGCAGCATAGCCCAGTGGTACAGTGCCCGCCTGATGCGCGGTCGGTCTAGGATCGATCCCCGTCAGCTAACCACTGGGGTTTTTCTCGACATAACCATATGTCCGACGCCGATATAACCGTAATTATAATGTGTTGAGTGCGTCGTTAAACAAACAAACAAAAAGAAAGAAACAAAGAAAGAAATGTTTTATTTAACAATGCTCTCAACACATTTTATTTACAGTTATATGGCATCAGACATATGGTTAAGGACCAAAGATACTAAGAGAGGAAACCCGCTGTCGCCACTTCATGACCTACTCTTTCCGATTAACAGCAAGGCATCTTTTATATGTTTGATCTCACAGACAGGTTAGTACATACCACAGCTTTTTATACACCAGTCGTGGTGCACTGACTGGAACGAGAAATGGCCTAACGGGCCCACTGACAGGGATCGATCCCAAGCTGCCAAATATTTGGCCTCTAATATACCACATGTGGTGCATGTGGATCGATCCTAGACCAACCGGGCATCAGGCGAATGCTTTGCATACTACAGTCTTTAATATATACTAGTCGTGGTATACTGCCTGGAATGAGAAATAGCCCAATGGGTCCACTGACAAGAATCAGATTCTAAACCGGCTACGCAGCAAGTGAGCACTTTACCACTGGGCTAGATCCCACGCCTTATCATACCATTAAAGGGACATACCCTAGTTTTTAAACACTAAGGCATAGTTTTGACTATTAGAGGCGTTTTATGATAACTGAAATTATCCTTTACTTAAATTTTATTGTTTAAAAGTATCCATTTCCATACATTCGAAGTGTTTTTGGTCATCCTGATGTTTTTTAATATCACAAAATGCATTTTGTATATTTTTAAAAAGGCACGTGCCTCTGAGAAGTAACAGTTATGTAGTCGAGCTTTATTCTATTTTAGAGGGTATTTCACCATTTCAAAGTCAAAGATTCATGTTTCACTCAATTGTAACTTTATAAAAATGTCCCTTTAAGGCTGATTAAAAAATGCCTTCTCTCTTGTTAATATTGTTATTATCAAGATATTATTTTCATGGTTATATCCAATTAAGGTTCAAGCACCCCAGGAACACACCTCACTTACAGTATCTGGGATGTCTCTACACAATAGTGGGTTAGTAGTTAGTTGTTAGTGAAAGAGAAATTGGTATTAGACACTGGTCTTAAACTACCCATTGGGTCATTAAAACTATATAGGTGAAAACCGGTACCAGGATGCGAACTCAGTACCTACCAACCTCAAATCCAGCTGCTTAACCATAACACCAGTGAGGCTGGTTTTGCTTTTTTATTTATTTAAAAAAAAAAAATCTAATTCAAAAATTGAAAACTGGTTGATTTTTGTCAATACACTGCTCCAATTTGTCAACGATGAAAAGCTGCTTTCCACACCAAACATTTTCATCAACGCCATGACGTGACCTCTTTCCCCCATCGGCAATTAATTTCTCAGTGACACACAGGGCCTTTGACACCCCTTTCAAAGGCTTCTCCCCATCATGCATTGCACTGAATGACAGCTCGGACAATTGACAATAACCTCGCCAAATAACATCGCCTTGGGTGTAGGGTGGTAGCAATATGTACAGACATGGTTTATCCAATAGATATGATAATAAGGTTTAGATAGTAGTACTGGGTATATGATGTTCACTGTGTGTACTCTACACGCAGTTCTCTTGCCACCTTTCAAAGTTATGAACTAACGTGTTTGTTGAAAAGGTGTTTGGACGTCTGAAGGAGTTTGTCATAGAGTATTTCTCGCACCCAGGTTTTACGCTTTTGATGTACTCGTTTATTGTCGAGCGGAGCTAAGAGTCCAGATTAAATATCCATCACAAAGCGCGAATGGGTGAATCGGATTGCCACATATTGTGTTGGGGAAGCCAACTTCTCGGTATGAATTTCCTCCCAGCAGGATCAGAGCACTCATGAAAATAAGCAGTACAGGATAATGTTTGAGTTTTAAAAGCTGAGTCACAATGCAACTAACCTGCAAGATTTGGCTTTATTCAACAGCATTACTACAGACTACATTAATTAATAAATTGTCAACTATTGGACGTCCCTTCCCTTTCACATCCTTTCACTCCCTCCACTTTCCTGCACACCCCTACATCCACTTCCCTGCACACCCCTACCTTCACTTCCCTGCACACCCCTACCT
>JAECMU010040522.1:0-22466 GCA_016106625.1 Dracogyra subfuscus
GGTGATCAATCTTATAAGGCCTAAAATGGCCTGCTCATGTGCGAGAATATGATCCTCTAAAACAACCCATGGTCTTAAAATATCACTGTATTATTTTCTACACTTAATTAGAAGAAGTTTGTTTTGGTTAATGACACCACTAGAGCACATTGATTTTTATTAATCATCGGCTACTGGGTATCAAACATTTGATGATTCTGACATATAGTCTTCAGAGAGGAAGCCAGCTAAAATTTTTCCATTAGTAGCAAGGGATCTTTTATATGCACTATTCCACAGACAGGATAGCACATACCACAGCCTTTGATATACCAGTAGTGGTTCATATAGAGGCAATTTGGCACATTTTTTCCATTAGTAGCAAGAGATCTTTTATATGCATCATCCCACAGACAGGATAGCACATACCACAACCTTTGATATACCAGTCGTGGTGTACTAGCTGGAACAAGAAATAGCCCAATGGGGATCGATCCCAAACCGACTTTCAACACTGAAATACAAGTACATACTGCCAATATAAATAGAAAGATAACTAGAGTGTTGGATGATCATATATACTTTAGTTGTTGATCCAGCACAACTGTATCAAACGGAAATAAACATTTCAAAGCAAATTGACACAGACTTGCCTTCTCACAGCTGACAATGCTGTTCAACCTTAGTGCTAGGAAACTCACCGGAAATGTATAACATTAAAAAAACTAATAAATGTTATCCTATAGAAATAAACTTCCTTCTTAAATCCAAGTTTGACAATGATATATAAAAAAATAAAAATAAAATAACTGAATGTCCCAAATGTATAAAGTTTAAGTTTGGTTTGTTTAAAGACACCAACTGAGCAAAGTACACTGATTTATTTATCATTTGCTACTGGATGTCAAATATTTGGTAATTTTGACTTGTTGTCTTCAGAGAAAATGAACCTACCACATTTTTCCATTAGCAGCAAGGGATCTTTTATATATGTACAGTTCCACAGACAGGAGAGCACATACCATGGGTACCGAATGTATTATACACCACATAATGAATGGTAGTCCAAAACATTACTATAAAGCTTTATAAAGAGATGGTACGGAGACCAATACATATAGAATACTAAACAAACTTGCCTGTCATACCAATATTACACTAGTTCCGATACTTAGTGATTGTTATGATATGAGCAATATCTTACACTGGTGTGTAATAAAAACCCTTTAAATTGACCAAAACCACACATTAAATACACTATCTTCTTCAGAATATCACTATCCTGTATATACTAGTAGAAGGTGGGTTTTTTCTATGATTATACTACCTGTAATAGCCCAATTAGAACCCACATTTAAAATGCTATCTGATTCTAATTAAGTGCTATGAAGCTGTAAAACTGAACCGTAAGCCATGATGTCACTACGGCATGTACGTGCTATATAATTAGGCCATGGCTTACAATGGTTTTTACTATTTCATAGCCCTAAGGTGTTTTTGTTTGTATCGATCTTAACACTTGTAATAGCCCAATCATGCAGGGCCCACATTTCCAAGCTATGTTATTCTAAGTGCTACGAAATTGTAAAATTATATCGTAAGTTATGACATATATTACTATAGGTCATAGCCTAAAAATGGTTTTATGATTGCATAGCTCTAAGATAGGTTCGAAAATCGTTAGCCTGGATTTTACTTCCCAGTAATTTTGTACAAAAAACTAATACAACAATAGCATATTAGGAAGTAAAAGGAAGTGTGACTTAGAATATAATATAAAGACCAGAAACACACTGAATATACATACACTGGCATTTCTGTACAAAGCTTGCTTTTGCTTCATCACTGGAATCATGTATAGCTTGTTATTCCTCATTTAAAAATACCCACAAGACTATAGTTATGACTTTAAATGTATAGGTATCTTCTAGCATATGGTGTGAAGTATTGTGAAGTGTAAACTTCAAAGAAAGACTGGCTGATGACCTATCCCTTACAGTTGCCACAAAGCAGCACCTGACAATGAGTTAATTACCTGCTAATTGAAAGAACACCAGAAGCCAGCCCTTCAAACCAATTAATTAGTTAATTAGTATTAACTGAAAAGCTCTACTGCTAAGTTTACCTGGGCCGTTTTCTTGTGATGTATAATCAAGGTGCATATACATGTAGTTATAGTGTCTAGTTGTTACTACTATCACCTGGGGACATCACGCATGGTAACAAGTTAGTATGTTTAGATAGTTTACAGGTGTTATAATGCCTGAAGTTAATTAATAAGAGGATAAGTGATCACCAAAATCTTTGGTAATTAAAGGTAATGTATTAGATAATTATTAAATGCTATATACCATTAGGTAATAGAAGTAAAGCAATAGGAAACTTAAATAAGGTGGATGTATTGACTGCTGAATGTTCTTCATATTTAATGACACATTAAATATTTTAAATTTTGTTTGTACGTGGCAATGAACATATGGTTGGTTAAGGACCATACAGATAATGAAAAAACCCAACCCGGCTGCTGCTGCCACACAATAGGTTACTATTTTCAATTAGCAGCAAGCAATCTTTTATATGCAGCATCCCACAGACAGAATAGTATATACAAATTTGTTTTGTTTAACGACACCACTAGAGCACACTATTTAATTAATCATCAGCTATTGGATGTCAAACATTTGGTAATTCTGATTCATAATCATCAGAGGAAACCCGTTACATTTTTCCTAATGCAGCAAGGGATCTTTTATATGAACTTTCCCACAGACAAGAAAGCATGGATTGTAATTACCACAGCCTTTGTTAGGGTAGTTGTAAGGTATGAACGAGAAAGAAACTAATGAGCCCACTAGCGGGAATTGATCCCCAGACCGACTGAACATCATGCAGCCATCCAAGCACTTTACCACTAGACTACATCCCACCACGTAACACACTGAGTCATATTAATTGTATTCATCATTCCTCAATGACTGGGTGGGACATAACCCAGTGGTACAGTGCTTACTCGATGCACGGTCGGTCTGGGTTCGATCCCAATCGGTGGGCACATTGGTCTATTTGTCGTTCCAACCAGTGCACCACAATTGGTGTAACAAAGGCTGTGGTATGCACTATCCTGTCTGGGATGGTGCATATAAAAGACCCTTGCTGCTAACCAAAAAGAGTAGCCCTTGAAGTGGTAACAGCCGATTTTCTGTGTGCATGGTCCTTAAACATATGTCTGATGCCATATATATCTGTAAAATAAAATGTGTTGAGTGCATCATTAAATAAAACATCTCTTTCTCTCTTTCCTCAATGTCTCTACAATTTACACATCTCCATCTTAGAACAATTAATTATTTATTTTTAATTAATCAAAGCCATGAGATGGTAATTGGTGTTCCTGGTAAAGGAATACTCTTGATGATTGCCAAAGATTAAATTAGTGTGCGTGTGTGTTCATCATATGGTTAATTAATTACCTCTACTGTAAGTATACATTAGGACCTATTCAGGTATCAATACTTTAACGTAAGTACTGAAAATAAACACATATAATCTGAGCTGATCTCATGCATAACTTAACCTTATAAATTATGAAAAGACAACAAAAAAGCTGACTGACTTTTGGTCAAAGGAAGAAGGAAATGTTTTATTTAATGACACACTCAACACATTTTATTTACAGTTCTATGGCATCAGAAATATCATTAAGGACTACACAGATATTGAGTGAGGAAACCCACTGTTGCCACTTCATGGGCTACTCTTTTTGATTAGCAGCAAAGGGATATTTTACATGCACCATCCCACAGACAGGGCAGTGCATATTCCATGGTCTTTGATATACCAGTCGTGGTCCACTGGCTGGAATGAGAAATAGCCCAATGGACCCACCAACGAGAATCAATCCCAGACTGTCCTCGTATTGAGCGAGCACTTTACCACTGGGCTACGTCCTGCCCCTTTGTTCAAAGAAGACAATCTTGTATGTACGTTTAACTACATCTCAGCATATTATAAATTATGCTATATATTTTGGTGTCTATCATAGTATGGTGATTTGTAGTCAACTTTGAGGCTAAACTATGGCTATTTGGTGTCTAACATATGGTGATTTTTGGTTAACTTTGAGGCTAAACTATGACTATTTGGTGTCTAACATATGGTGATTTTTGGTTAACTTCCAGGCTAAACTATGGCTATTTGGTGTCTAACATATGGTGATTTTTGGTCAACTTCGAGGCTAAACTATGACTATTTGGTGTCTAACATATGGTGATTTTTGGTTAACTTCCAGGCTAAACTATGACTATTTGGTGTCTAACATATGGTGGATTGTAGTCAACTTCGAGGCTAAATTATGTTTATGTGGTCTCTAACATATGGTGATTTGTAGTCAACTTCGAGGTTAAACTATGACTATTTGGTGTCTAACATATGGTGATTTTTGGTTAACTTCCAGGCAAAACTATGACTATTTGGTGTCTAACATATGGTGGATTGTAGTCAACTTCGAGGCTAAACTATGTTTATGTGGTCTCTAACATATTATGGTGATTTTTGTTAACGTCCTGGCTAAAATATGGCTATTTTAGTCAAATGCAGAACTATAGAAACTATGTCTGTTTGGTGTCTAACATATGGTGATGTTTTTATAACTGCCAGGATTACAAAGGTTTCACATTGTTGTTTTATGCATTTTTTATGCATTCTGGAAACTGGACATGTTCTCTGTCGTCGACCGTGACAGTCGTACATGCATGTACAGCCTTTAATGCAAATCTTAAAAACGTGAACGTTTTGTCAAGTTCCCAGTCCACTGACAGCATGAAGCAAACAACATAACCAGGTTTTGTCAAATTCCGAAGAAGATGCATTACAATGTTGACGTATGACTGAACACAAACAAATAATCACAGGTTGAGAGTCGGTTTGGTCTCAGCCTTATGTCTTAAACACACTGACCCTAGTTTTTCGGCAATGTAGAATATTTTTAATTTATATACAGCTTCTTTAATCACCATAAAAATACACAACACTTACAATGTGTTGCATTATTTTAAAAAAACTGGGGGTGGGGGAGTTCTAACACAGTTGGGGAAGTGTTTACCTGAGTTAAACAAAAAAAATTATATTTTAAATTTGAGCAAATGCACAGTATTTTTGTAGCTCCAAATGTATTTTGATGGGAAAACATACACCAGAAAATAGTCAGCAAACTTAATATAGCCCATTTAAGCAACACATTTTTACAAAACAAAACCTTTTGCAATCTGTACAGATGGTTGGCCACATAAAGAAAAAACTACTTTTTATAAGTATTCTTAACAAAATCCTCTATACTACCTCATGTTCAATTAACAGGAGGAATGAAAGAATAATATGAAACAATGTGCGACACTAAACATCCACTTGATGTACGTTCTTTATAAGGTGAAATGTGGTAAAATATACATCTCAGCATGTTGTGGTCTTTCATGTTTTTCAGGGTGTTTCATGTTTTCACGGTTTGCGTTTCCATGCTATTTATCAGTGATGAGTAAACTATACAACTGTGTGACTCACACCATGTAACCGGTGTTTTGTGGATGGCGTAAAACCCAGATTCATGAAAAGCGTTACTACTAATGACCCACTCAAGATAATATCATGGTGCACAAACTTACAGTAATATAATGTATACTAAGCATGGAAGGAGAGAGGGAGGGAGGGAGGGTGGGAGAGTGCAAGGAAGGAAGGAAGGAAATGTTTTATTCAACAAGGCACTCAACACATTTTATTTAGGGTTATATGGTGTCAGACATATCATTAAGGACAATGCAGATATTGAAGGTGGAAACCCAGTGTCACCACTTCATGGGCTACTGTTTTTGATTAGCAGCAAGGGATCTTTTATATGCACCATCCCAAAGACAGGATAACACATACCACAGCCTTTGATGTACCAGTCGTGGTGTACTGGCTGGAGTGAGAAATAGCACAATGGGCTCACCAAGGGATCAAAAGGAAGGAAGGAATGCTTTATTTAACAAATACAGTTATATGGTATCAGATATATGGTTATAAGGACCTCACAGATAATGAGAGGAAACCCGCTGCCTTTCAATGAACTATTCTTTTCCCCCATTATGAGCAAGGGTTATTTTATATGCAGCTTTCCTACAGACCGGATAGTACCTACCATGGCCTTTGTTACACCAGTTGTGGAGCACTGGCTGGAATAAGAAATAGAACAATGTGCCCACCCATTTAGAGGATCAATGCTAGACTGACTATGCTTTACTTTGCTACTTCCTGCTTCTTTAGTAATATACAACCGAAGCGACACAATGGCACATCCATTTATAGGAATAATTCAGCTATTTGCATAACACAGTGCTGCACAGAATCATTTAACATCAAAAGAGTACAATTCACTACATAATCAGACTTATAAGCATAAATGCTGATTATATATTATTTATATATGAAAAATGAATAAATTTTAAAGTTCAGCAATAAAATATTTCAGAGATATTTAGTACCTAACACAATCAATTATACTTGTACCAGCTGGATGTTGTTAGTTGACACAGAGAATAACCAGTGAATGACACATGATATCAGCTTTATCCTGGGAAGGTAAGACAGGGAAATTAACCCATTCGGCCTGAACAGGAAAAAGCAGACATACTAAATCATTAGTTATTATTTTTTTCCTGCAATCCATAAAAGATTAAAGGGAAAAGCTATTATTTCTGTTATTTCAACTACATGTACACTGTACAATGACCTAGTGTAGATGTCAAATGAGTGACATATCACATGTATGTGATGTCAGAAGTCATAATCTGCTGCTACATGTATGTATTTTGCATGTGACATATCACGTGTATGTGTCATCAAAAAGTCATAATCTGCTGATATGTATGTAAATATAAACTTATGACTGCTTTAATCAGTCATCATAATCAGCCAGTAGAAAGAGTGGAATGAATGAAAGTTTAACAACACCTCAGCACGAAAAATACATCGGCTATTGGGTATCAAACTAGAAACAGTCAGACCCTAGTTTCAGCCCGTGAAAATTAACACTAAGTTTAGTTAAACAGTCAGACCATAGTTTCAACCCGTGAAAATTAACACTAAGTTTAGTTAAAGAGACAGACCCTAGTTTCATCACGTGAAAATTAACACTAAGTTTAGTTAATCTACAAACACATTTGCATAAAGTTACAATTGAGTGAAACATGAGTCTGTGACTTTGAAACAGTGAAATATACCCTTTAAAATAGACTTCTTAGACACACATGTGTTTTTAAAAATATGAGAAATGATAAGATTTTAAGATATTAAAAACACCAGGATAACCAAAAACACTTCGAATGTACAGAAATTGATAACCTAAACCATACATTCTTAAGTAAAGTATGGTTTCAGTTATAATAGTCCAAAATGTGCCTTAATGTTTAAAAACTAGTGTATGTCTCTTTAAGTAATACATGAATATCTGATTATGGAGAGAATTAAAGCCAAGACAAGAAAGCCTCATTCCAAAGAACCTCAGCATATGTTAAACTGTTATGGTTACAGCACATGGTCTAGAGTGTGAAGAAAGAACTCCTACGCTGCCACAAGACAGCAGTAAGGGATCTTGTACATGTTATTTTCTGAGGACAGGACAGCTAGCACATGGCCATGGGTGGACCAGTTAGGATTGAGAGAGAATGCAATATATATGCACCTAAGATGATTAGTTTTAGAAGTGTATATATAATCCTTGTCACCTGACCCAAAGACTAAATGTCAAAATTACCAGATGTTTGACATCCCATAGCCAATAATTAATAAAGCAATGTGCTCTAGTGGTGTCGTTAAACAAACACAAACTTTAGTCACCTGAAAACATTTTGTTGATACTTAGAAAAAACATCTGCAAATATGTAAAGGTGTGCAAGACCTGGTGGTGTCATGGTTAAGCCATCAGACTTCTATGTTTTTAAGGTACTGGGTTCGCCCCCCAGTACTGGCTCCTTTTCTCTCATGAACCACTAAAAATAGTTAGTTAACTAACTACTAACCCACTGTCCTGGACAGACAGTCCAGAAGGAAGGAAGGCAACAATGCACTCAACACATTTTATTTACAGTTACATGGCATCAGACATATGGTTAAGGACCACACATATATGTATAGAGAGGAAACCAACTGTCGCCACTTTATGGGCTACTCTTTTCAATTAGCAGCAATGGATCTTTTATATGCACCATCCTATAGACAGGATAGTACATACCACAACCTTTGTTACACCAATCATGGTGCACCGGCTGGAACGAGAAATAGTCCAATGGATCCACTGACTAGGGTTGATCCAAAACCGACCAGGCATCAAGTTAGTGCTTTACCACTGGGTTACGTCCTGCCCCTGGACAGACAGTCCAGATAGCTGAGGTGTGTACCCAGGGTAGCGTGCTTGAATCTTGTATTAGCAAGTAAATAACTATAAATGAATAAATGAATGTTAAGGTGGTCCAAGTTCAGGCATTATTTGACAAGGCTGATCTTTAGTTCAATCATTTACTGGTTAAGCTGCTATTCTGTGCAGGTTACTTCAGCATGTTGAGTTTACACCTGTATATTTATAATATAAATCAGACATTGTCATACAGTTCAAAGAGAACTTTTCCATTCGCTGTACATGCCTCGCCGCGTATGCTGAAAAGACCACCAATACCTACTGTTCACTATATAGAATTGTGCGAACGTCATTTCAGCAAGACTTCTCAACCCAAACACATTTAACATGCATATATAAATGTTGCTATTATCATTCACTTACACACATGTTATACAGGATGAGTTGACATTAAAACACACCACAAAGTAGTTTTATGTTAAAGATGATACCTACCAAAAATGATATCTACCAAAGATGATATCTACCAAAAATTATATCTACCAAAGATATTTACCAAAAATGATATCTACCAAAGATATCTACCAATGATGATATCTACCAAAGATGATATTTACCAAATCAGAAAGAACTGTATGTAAAAATAGTAACTGGATTCATAACTTTATTTTTTTATTTCTTGTTCCAACCATTGCACCACAACTGGTATATCAAAGGCCATAGTATGTGTATCCTGTCTGTGGAATGCTGCATATAAGAGATCCCTTGATCCTAATGGAAAAATGTAACAGATTTTTCTCTCCAAGACTACATGTATATGTAAAAATTAGCAAATGTTTGACATCCAACAGCCGATTATTATTAATATTAAACATTTACTGAGTCACAATTCAATCCCTGTCAGCTAACCACTGGGTTTTTCTCTCGACATAACCATATATCCGACGCCGATATATCCGTCATTATAATGTGTTGAGTGTGTCGTTAAACAAAACACACAAAAAACACACAAAAACAAAAACAGTCACAATTAATCTGCTACCTTAGTATCAAAAACCTTCTTTCTTTTCTTTTTTTAAGATTTTTTTTTTTCTAAATATTAAACATTTACTCAGACAGTTACAACTCAATCTGCTACCCTAATATCAAAACCCATTTAAAAAAAAAAAAAAACATTTTTGCTTTTCTTCTTCTAAATATTGAACATTTACTCAGACAAAATGCACTCTAAAAACACACTCACCATAGCCGGATGCATATTGACCGCATATAAAAATTCAATAAAGTTAACTCATGTCTTCCTGCAGTGTTAGCTGCTACAGAATCCTATAAGAGTGCGAATCTTATTTTAGAATCATCGACACACACACACACACACACACAAGTATCGTGGTCGTCCTCGTAAAAATCATCAAACTCATGAAGCAACACTTTCAAGTTCATTCTGCAAGCAGGTCACGCGAAGGTGGGTTTCCCGTCGGGCCTGTGTTACCTGTCGCGCACCTGTGTGAATTACCTGTCGTACACACCTATGCAAGTATCTACATATACATTAAGCCTAGCTTTGCTGGCTGAGTTCTGCATGCAGATACTATACACAACACACACACACGAAGATTTGTGTTTGTATGTCACTGTGTATAAGTATTATTGTACCGATCGAAATCCATTTAACATGCATGACTTGTCACCGACAGTAACTACTGGTGTGATATTAGGTGTGTGTATAGGAAATTGTGCAGATATGGGGACAGAAAGATCTGAACAGTAATTGTGTTGAACAAAATTATTTGAGGGGGAGTCGAGTCATGCTATCCTGAAAAATATATTGGGAAAAAATAAAATTTGCACGAAGCAGGGGAGGCCATTCCCCACAACTATCCCACTGCACACGTTCTTGGATATCACCAGCGACAGTTCACAAAACTCCAGCCAGGTGTTGTGGTTCTGTGATTAGACTGACAGTTTAACGAGGCTAGAAGATGCTATATACATCCCAGTACAGACTTCAGAGGCCAGTGGATTTTATTGGTCTTGAGCAAATGCGCAATTAAATTTTAAAAAGAACAGATATACACATGCATTATTAAAATTCACTCCTACAAAAACAAATGGATCAATTTATGATTGGCATGTATGATATACATTTTAATTGCAATTGCAATTAGGTCAGATGTCAATTATTAACCAATATGTGGTACTTACATGTACATCTTGAGGTATTTTGGCACAGATATAGATGTTGTTAAAACGAGTTGACATACAATTAGAAAGCTGTCCTGGGCACACATCTCAGCTATGTGGGTTGTCTGTCCAGGACAGTGGGTTAGTTGTTAGTTGGTTAGTGGTTAGTAAGATAGAAGAGGGTGTAGTGGCCTTAAGAACTCACTCTGTGTAGGAGCCGGTATCAGACTGCGAACCAGCCTGTAGTCCGATGACCTAACCACTGTGCCACTGAGGCCGGTTGTACACAATTACTGCAGCTTACTATTTAAACCACGTCACAGAAGGAAATGTTATGATGTGAGAACTTCAGCCAACTTTAACCCATAAAGGATCCAATCCCCCTAGAGGAACCACTGGGTTTGTTGTCATCAGGTCAGGTCATAGGTCTTTACGTGCATATTCAGAGCAAGCTGCTGTAGCACATGCCTGTCCTGGGCACAAGAGCCAGCCTCGGCTGACTCCTCTGTCCAGGACTTTCTTCCCATCCCCGCCAGTGTCTTATACATGTATATGGTATATCAAAGACTGTGGTATGTGGTGTCTTGTTTATGGAAATGTTTACGAGGGAGTGTCCATGAAAGATCCTTGATGCTAATGGAAAAGAATACATGCAGTGGGTTTCCTCCCAAGACTGTGTATTAGAATTAATAAATGTCTATTTATAAATATCCAATCATTAGTTAATCAATGTGCTCTAATGTTGTTAAAAAAAGAGGCCAAGACCAAGCTGAAGATCACCTACCTCATACAGTATATGACTGTTTAATTTCCCTGCACCGACACCAAATGACTGTTGTCTTTGTAATCCTGTTTTCACCATAGTTCAATTTACATACAGCACAGCAAACACAGAATTCACGTAGAAACCGTTTTTAATGTTCAGAGAGACTTTGCTTTGAAAAATCTGTATCTTTTACTCACTCAGTATGATGAGCAATATGAAGACAATTAATAAATAGTTCTTTGATAAAATAACATTAGAAGCATGAAAATATTTTAATTTGTTAATTTGTTTTCAATGCTTTTAGTCATGACATCACAAGAAGAATTGTTTTTACAAACATGTTTGATAAAAGAAGAATCAAAGTCTATGGCAGATTGGTTCCCAGATGTCTCACTGAATTCAAAATTAAATGAGGTGTATGGACAAGTAAACCAAGATCACAACATGTACAAAATAAATGCTGGAAGTCTCAGTTGTAAAACTGTTATGGATTAAGCTTAATGAATAATGATTCGTTCACAATTATCCACATAACAACTTAAAGTAGTCAGATCCTCAAATGATATGAAAATGGTTTGATTCCAGTGTCCTACAATAGATTACATTTGGTGGTTTCTGTAGAGTTGATAATTAAAGCACTGGTTCTAATTAAAATGCTATCCATGAATCCATTTGAAGAAATGTAAGCACATTATCAATCAACAACAGAAAATATTTCCAGACTTTGTGAACACAACAAAACAAAACCTACAACAAATTACTTCCACACTTGATAAAGACTTCATAAGCACAAAAAAAGGAAATCAATCAGTTCCTTATAACACTAAATATCCATATTGCATTTGTAGTAATTTAAAAATCAATATGTCAAAAGTCAATGACTTATAATCAGTAGAATTATATGTATTATCCATCGATAACAAACCCTATACAGCCAAAACTCTGAATGAAACAAACGGTTCTGCACGAACCCACACTGTTGTTCAGAACATATTTTAACAAGAATTAAAATTCCTCAACAACTTTCTGTGGCTCACAATAATGAATGTTGATGACAAATAAATAAACAGTGACGACTGCTGGGACAGTGTGCTCATCGTCGTGTTGGCGCAGTGTAAACGATGATGCAGTCCAGAAACGTGCGGCAATGATCCATACGGTCTGTACATTTTTATAACCAATGCAAATGAAATGGGAAAACAAAACTCTATGCAGCGATTTACTGAACAAGTTAGTCGCACGTCTGTGAACACACGTGAGGTGAACTTAACGACACTGCGATCAGCAAACGTCAGAAAAGATAATGAAAACACCTCTCTCTGAATTTGGGAATCCTGAGATTTTTTAATAGCTGACTGTTTGAGTTTGTACGATTGTTGAAATGTTTTTCATGAAAAATAATTTATTACACTTTTGTTTAAACCTTGAATCAACTGTTAGGTATTTAATGTTTTGCTGTTGAAATAATAAAAGAAATATAAAAAAACTCTTTTGTTTAAACCTTGAATAAATTGTTATGAATTGAATGTGTTTTTCATTGCTAGCATTTCTTTAAGTTTGTTTTAAATGATGGACAGTACAAAGGTTGTTTGGAACACAATGCAGATATTAAAGGCAGCCATTTTGAACAATGTAATAATTACACAAGCACGTACAAGCATGCAATCAATTTGGAATGTTTAAAACAAATTACATTCATTTTGACAACTAAATATACACATCACTCAGTAAGTTAGCTTAACAAACATTAAGTATGATATTTAATCCAACTGCAAGTTGTATTAATCAATTTAAAACCATATTTTTATTGATAAACTTTGCATTAAGAATTATACACATTTATTTTGCTTTAATCAGCTAATTAAACACTTGCATACTGAACCAACTTACAATGAATACACTAACTAAATATGTTCATTATCAAAACAATCAAATCAGTATTGTTTTTATTTGCTTTTTTTGGTTTGTTTAACGACGCACTCAACACATTGTAATTACGGTTATATCGGACATATGGTTATGTCGAGAAAAAAACCCAGTGGTTAGCTGACGAGGATCGATCCTAGACTGACCGCGCATCAGGTGGGCACTGTACCACTGGGCTATGCTGCCTGCAAATCAGTATTGTGTTTTGTACAGTGTGAATTAAAAACATAAACTGTACAAACAGCATTATATATAATGTATTTGTGTATGCGAATGCAACTATGACACTGATCACATGCATTGCAGGTTCTGTGTACCATGGGCTCGGGTGATACCGATACGGTGATACTGAGATAGGGTGATACTGAGATATGGTGATACTGAGATAGGGTGGTACCGAGACAGCTCAACTGACAGCAAGCGTGGAGCACAGCACTGTCAAGTAGTCCCATACCAAAATGAAAATACTGCAGCTTCATCATTCATCTCATCACAATCCATGTTTGCAGTGTCATGTGTCTTTGTCCCTGTATTAAATGTTTGTGGTGTTTAACATTTTTTTAATAATACAATTTAAAAAATACTGAGCACTGTTCGGTGAACCAAATATTTGAGAATATCGTTACACCTGTATTAAACAGTGACAGGATACTGTCAGGATCAGTGAGCTATCTGAAACATACCATCAAATGAACTGTGAAACTGATAACTGACCTGACATAATACGTCTTAGGTGACAACAGTCAAACCTCCACAGCTGAGACAATAAAAGTTATATATATGTGAAACAGGTGCACAGGTGAAACAATCAAAGCTCCTCAGGTGAGACAATAAAATCTGTACAGGTGAAACAATCAAATGTGTTCAAAGTTGAGACAATTAAATTTCAAATCTGTACAGGTGAGAAAAATCAAATCTTTACAGGGAGATAATCAAATCTGTACAGGCAAGACAATCAAATCTGTACAGGTGAGACAATCAAATCTGTACAGGTGAGACAATCAAATCTGTACAGGTGAGACAATCAAATCTGTACAGATGAGACAATCAAATCTGTACATGTGAGACAATCAAATCTGTACAGGCAAGACAATCAAATCTGTACAGGCGAGACAATCAAATCTGTACAGGCAAGACAATCAAATCTGTACAGGTGAGACACTCAAATCTGTACAGGCAAGACAATCAAATCTGTACAGGCAAGACAATCAAATCTGTACAGGCGAGACAATCAAATCTGTACAGGTGAGACAATCAAATCTGTACATGTGAGAAAATCAAATCTGTACATGTGAGACAATCAAATCTGTACAGGCAAGACAATCAAATCTGTACAGGTGAGACAATCAAATCTGTACAGGTGAGACAATCAAATCTGTACAGGTGAGACACTCAAATCTGTACAGGTGAGATACTCAAATCTGTACAGGTGAGACACTCAAATCTGTACAGATGAGACACTCAAATCTGTACAGGTGAGACAATCAAATCTGTACAGGTGAGACAATCAAATCTGTACAGGTGAGACAATCAAATCTGTACAGGTGAGACAATCAAATCTGTACAGGTGAGACAATTCAATCTTTAGAGGTGAGATAAACAAATCTGTAAGAATATTAAATGACACAAATTATAACTCACTGAAAACTGCATTACAAATACTTCCGTCAATGTTTTCAAGTCATCCTTGTTTTTCTTTTATTTTGTTTGTTCCTTCCCTCAGGCAAAAAAGAAAACTCCACTAAAAAGTCTTTCCTCCAACTATTAAACACAGAATCTATACCTAGGTCTGTCAATATGCACTGTCAGATCAACTTGTCAGGTACCAATACCATTTACCTATTGGCCTCGTTCAAACAGTCATCGATTGCTTCATTTATTCATCCATGATGTCCCGGCAACCATTATTGCGGTGCCAGTCTATTTAACAGTGAAGCCAGTCTATAAAGACCAGACAAGCAAAGGAAAGGAAGGTTAGTCTAATGACACCTCAGCACATTTTTAACTATAGTTATTTGAAAAGAAACAAAAGTGTTTTTATTTAATGATGCACCCACTCAACACACTTTTATCTATGGTTATATGGTGTTGGACATATGGTTAATGCCCACACAGATATTGAAAGAGGAAACTCATGCTGTTGCCACTTCATGAGCTACTCTTTTCAATTAGCAGGAAGGGATCTTTTATATGTTCCATCCCACAGACAGGCTAGTACATACCACAGCCGTCATTATACCAGTTGTGGAGCACTGACTGGGACAAGAAACAGCCCAAAGGGTCCACTAATGGGGACTGATCCTAGAATACTGAAGTCTTATCATTGAGCTATATCAATAGTATATAGCTACAAGTACTTACAAGTACAACTTACCTAAATTCTTTCCTTATAGACAGAACAACACACACCACAGCCTGTGATATATCACAGAGCAGCAAGGATCTTTTATATGGACTTTTCCATAGGTAGGATAGCAAATTCTACAGATTTTGATATACAAGTCATGGCGCAGAATGATATCTTTTATATGGACTTTTCCACAGGCAGAATAGCAAATTCTACAGACTTTGACATACAAGTCATGGCGCAGAATGATATCTTTTATATGGACTTTTCCACAGGCAGGATAGCAGATTCTACAGACTTTGATATACAAGTCATGGCGCAGAATGATATCTTTTATATGGACTTTTCCACAGGCAGGATAGCAAATTCTACAGACTTTGATATACAAGTCATGGCGCAGAATGATATCTTTTATATGGACTTTTCCACAGGTAGGATAGCAGATTCTACAGACTTTGATATACAAGTCATGATGCAGAATGCCATCTTTTATATGGACTTTTCCAAAGGCAGGATAGCAAATTCTTCAGACTTTGATATACAAGTCATGGCACAGAATGATATCTTTTATATGGACTTTTTCATAGGCAGGATAGCAAATTTTACAGACTTTGATCTACAAGTCATGATGCAGAATGATATCTTTTATATGGACTTTTCCAAAGGCAGGATAGCAAATTCTACAGACTTTGATATACAAGTCATGATGCAGAATGATATCTTTTATATGGACTTTTCCATAGGCAGGATAGCAAATTCTACAGACTTTGATATACAAGTCGTGACGCAGAATGATATCTTTTATATGGACTTTTCCAAAGGCAGGATAGCAAATTCTACAGACTTTGATATACAAGTCGTGACGCAGAATGATATCTTTTATATGGACTTTTCCAAAGGCAGGATAGCAAATTCTACAGACTGATATACAAGTCGTGACGCAGAATGAGATCTTTTATAATATTACCCATATAGAAAGAAAGAAATAGGGAAAGAAAATTATCAAAATGATCAAAATGATCTTTGCCTAGGGAAAGAAAACAACAAACATTTCCCTCTAGATACATTTTGACATCCTAATCAGTGTTTCACTATAGGCTTTGATGTCATAACTGTTAGGCAACAACAAACAACCATAACTATTTTTAATCCATGTCAACTAACTTACATTATCAGTGATACATTCATCATAGCTATGATACAACACTGTCTTATTCTTAATTTATAAACATGTTTTTAATAAGAGTATCATTTGAAAATCTTCCATAAAAGTATAAAGATTGATAATAGGTAATAAATCAAATACCCAACTTGCTATGAGGTAATATCATTTATCTTGCACTAGTGAACTAATACTGTTGTTCCCTTGCCAAAGGCTCAGGAAGCACAACATCAATTCATTTGTGCAAGATAAACGGTATTGCCGAGTAATGAGTTGGGTATTCTCTGATGCACTTTCTCACACAGGACAGCACATACCATGACTTTGATACATCAACCAGGGAGCACTCATTGAGATTGGCTTTTAAACATGCTTTCAACACTTGCCTGACCATAAAAGGATCTACTAAAAGCAGATTTTAAACAGAAGTGCATGAATATACAGATGGTTGGTATACAAAATGTCCTTTTACAAAAGGCTTCTACTAAAAGCAGATTTTAAACAGAGGTACATGAATACAGAGATGGTTGTTATACAAGATGTCACAAAAGGCTCGTACTAAAAGCAGATTTGAAAGAGAAAGAAAAAAAGAGAGAAAGAAATGCTTTATTTAACGACGCACTCAACACATTTTATTTATGGTTATGTGATGTCAGACATATGGTTAAGGACCACACAGATTTTGAGAGGAAACCCACTGTCACCACTTCATGGGCTACTCTTTCTGATTCAGCAAGGGATCTTTTATTTGCACTTCCCACAGGCAGGATAGCACAAACCATGGCCTTTGTTGAACCAGTTATGGATCACTGGTCGGTGCAAGTGGTTTACACCTACCCACTGAGCCTTGCGGAGAACTCACTCAGGATTTGGATTTGGTATCTGGATTAAAAATCCCATGCCTCAACTGGGATCCGAACCCAGTACCTACCAGCCTGTAGACCGATAGATTTGAAAGAGAGGTACATGAACACACAGATGGTTGTTATACAAGATGTCCTTTTACAACAGGTCTGACTGTGGCATCAGCCAAGTGAACAATCAATGTCTGTAAACAAGTTAGCGCATAATTCATCACCACAGTATGCACCAGGTCTATTGACAGACTGCGACAGGCCGAATGACGTGCATCAACGTACGTACAAACAAAAATCAATGAGCAAAATGACCCATGGAGGGAAAGAAATGTTACATGCATCTTAAAGAGGTCCCGCCTGGTTTGTCCAATGTGTCTAAGGACTCTGGTAACCTAGCAACCAGTCAACAAACAACATGGCGTAGAAGACAGCATGAACTCCAATCAATATAGCCGTACGTGATGGTGATGACAATACAGATTGTTTCATAAGTTAAAAGCAATAACTTCCATAACACAGAGAAGTGGTCTAAATATAGAACAGCTATAGTTTGCTATTGCTTTAGTATGAAGTATGAATATCGCATTAGAGAACCATAGGAACATTCAACCTAATACAATAAAACTGGCACAAGTGAATTATACTGCATATAAATAATCCTAATACAATGAAACTGGCACAACTAAATTATACTGCATATAAATAATCACAATACAATAAAACTGGCAGAACTGAATTATATCATATAAATAATCCTAATACAATAAAACTGACACAACTGAATTATAGCATATAAATAATCCTAATACAATAAAACTGGCACAACTGAATTATATCATATAAATAATCCTAATACAATAAAACTGACACAACTGAATTATACTATGCATAAATAATCCTAATACAATAAAATTATCAAAATTAATTATACTGCCTATGATATGCTTCCATTATAAACAAGTATCTTTTTGGTAGAAAAGGACACATTGAATACCTCAGTATATTATTTCCATACTTGACTAAAAATGGTGTGGGTATATTCAATCTATCACAATAAAATATTCAGAACTGAATTATATTGCAAATCCTGGCCGTATAAATACATGTATTTCTTCTTTTTGGGGGTGTAAACAGGAAATGGAAGAAAATAGTTTATTTAATGTTCTCAACACATTTTATTTACAGTTATATGGTGTCAGAGGGGTGTAAACAAGCGTACTGAAAATATATTGTTAATTAAGAATACAAATCGTGCCCTTGACTTCAAAATAAAAGGTGAGACTCTTGTGGTATTAATTCTAAGCATATAGTGTCGAAGCCAAACCTTAAGGTTAAAACAATGTTACAGTGGTATTATGAAGATCATTAGTAATAGCCAAGGCTAGGGAACTATGATTAAGTTAGCCATTATGTAGCAAATTAAGTTGTGGTTTCATGGGTCAGGAATAATTACTGAATGACACAAGCTTGAATCATAGTTTTATTTTGTAAATTATCTGCAACAATCATTCTGAGAGTACTGCTAAAGCAATTCATGTCCCCTACCGAACCTAAAACATTTTTGTATCCCCTAAGTCCAAGGGCCATAAATCAAAAAGGGTTAAATCGCCATGAAAGTCAAACTTGATCTGCAACAGTACTTAATAAAGCTATACACGAAATATCTCTTGGCTTTCTGAAAACAAAGTCCAGAAAACACATTTTCATATCTCCTATGTTCAAGGATCATAACTCCATCAAAAATGGGTACATCACCATGAAAGAAAAATGTGATCTGTAACAGTACATGACAAAGCTATAAACATAACTTCAGCTCAATATCTCAAAGCATTTAAATTTGGAACAGACAAAAGGATGGAAATGAAACCTATAGTCCCTCCGGTTGGACTGGTAGGGGATTATTAAAGAGAGAGTTCTCGATGGGACAAAAAGAATACCTTTTTCTCTCATCACTAGTTATGCAAGACAGACCAATTCCATGATGTCAGCCTACTTGGAATAAATCTTTCTACCATCACTAGCTATGCAAGACAGACCAATTCCATGATGTTAGCCTACTTGGAATAAATCTTTCTACTATCACTAGCTATACAAGACAAACCCATGATATCAGCCCACTTAGAATACATCTTGCATGACCATGTGATATTATTGGTCCAAGTAGTTTTGGCATGCAATATTTTATTAATTTGAACAAAACAAAAGAATCTGATGTGATAGGTAAAGTATATTGTTAATTTCAGCTATACTTTTAGTATAAACCATTTTGAGTACATGTATCAGGACTGACTCTGGGTGAGCAGATAAATTTGCTAAATTATCTATTAAGCTTCAAACATTGGGGGAAATAAACCTAGTTATTTTCTAACAAAATATCAATTATTACATGCAATTATTTTGCCAAATATAAACAAAATTTGCTAATTAAATGAAAATTTTGCAACTGGCAAATTTGGTGAGTGCCAGAGCTAGCCCTAGGTATGTTCTTTGAGTTTCAGCTTGCGACAGATTTGTATTCATCTACCTTGGCTGGAGACTGAACATTTTGAAACTCTGCTAGTTTTAATCTGGGGATACAAGAGATGAGAGACAGTGGTCTTAGATCCACTTACATCAGCTGTTGTTTGAAAAGTTTGAAACTCTGCTAGTTTTAATCTGGGAATACAAGAGACAGTGGTCTTAGATCCACTTACCTCAGCTGTAGTTTGAAAAGTTTGAAACTCTGCTAGTTTTAATCTGGGGATACAAGAGATGAGAGACAGTAGTCTTAGATCCACTTACCTCAGCTGTTGTTTGAAAAGTTTGAAAAACTGCTAGTTTCAATCTGGGAATACAAGACACGAGAGACAATGGTCTTAGATCCACTTACATCAGCTGTAGTTTAAAAAGTTTGAAACTCGGGGAAGTGAGTTTCAATCTGGGAAAACAAGAGATGAGAGACAGTGGTCTTAGATCCACTTACATCAGCTGTTGTTTTAAAAGTCTGAAACTTGGTGATGTGAGTTTCAATCTGGGGAAACAAGACACAAGAGACAGTGGTCTTGGATCGACTTACCTCAGCTGTAGTTTGAAAAGTCTGGAACTCGGTGAGGTGAGTTTCCACTTGTGACACACAGTCTCCAGTCTCCTGCATTTTCTCTTCTAACTCTTCGACACGGCGTCCGAGGTTAAACTGAATCTGAAAAGTAGCACACATAAATAAAGTTTGTTTTGTTTAATAACACCACTAGAGCACATTGATTAATTAATCATCAGCTATTGGGTGTTAAATATTTGATAATTAGGACACATAGTCATCAGAGGAAACTCACTACATTTTTATTTTTCCATTTGTATGTTATGTCATGTCATAGGGTTTAAAGTGCACATTCAGAACAAGCTCTTTCGTCCAAGACAGAAAGTTGGGGGAATGTAGGAGGGACCGCCTGCACTGGCAGATGCAAAGGAGAACAAGCAGTTTGATCAAGATCGGTAGCAGGAGGGTCCATTTGTAGCTAGCAAGGGATCTTTTATATGCATTTTCCCACAGATAGAAAAGCACATACCACAGCTTTTGACCAGTTATGGAAACATTAACACACCACAGCACATGGAATAGTTCCACAGTCTTTCAGATACTAATTGTATGAAGTGTCACTAAAGTGATATAATTAATGGATTAACTACAAATATGTATAGATCTTGATCGAGATTGCATGGGATTAACAGTCTATCACTGTTGTGAGGTATAGAAAAAACCCACCCATTCTATCCCTTATTTTTCCCCTCAGTATCTGGTACTGAAAAGTTGGTATGATGTTTCAGATGTACAAGTTGCTCTATTGTTTGTGCAGTTAGTTAAAACGTAGTTAAGTTAAAACAGAGTGTCGGTCTGATATTCACAGGTATTAGTTTTTGCTAAACCAATCAAAGGTTTAATAATATTATTTTAATAAATATTTTAAGATATGTGAAATTGGTTGTTGTTTTTAAATTGTTAAATGATCCCGTACTGTGTGATAATATTCTTCTTTTCTTTTTATTTCCACCTTCATCGAGTAAATCGATCGCACTGATATTGCTAGCTGATAAAATGTAGTTTTGTTTTTGTCAAGGCGGTGTATATATTACTTGACACCCAAGATAAATTATTTTAATAATGAACACTACCACTTCTATTTTTATAAGTGGTGATATTCCCCCTTGTGCCCTACACCCAAACAATTTTTTTTTTAAAGGTTTCTAATATTTTATAAGGAATTACTGAACAAACAAATGACAGTAAATAAAAATCATCAGTTACAACCAATTAAACATGCAACTGAGGTTAAAATACCAGACACAAGTTAAAGACAAAAGACAGAATGACCGTTCTGATCACGTGACAAATTTGGTGCCAAATATGTAGTTTTTTCAGCCAGAGATTGCCGAATGATAAAAATAAAATGTTTTCATTGCCAAAACATACAAATGGATACTGGTATGGGACAACAGAGGCTGTTAAAAATAGTGTTAAATTATGTTATGGTGACTTCGAGAAGCTACTGAAGTTTTTCATCAGTTGCACTTTCATACACAAAGCAGGCTTGTTTCCTTTGATGTCCAGTTTGTAGACTGATCAATGTTTTTCAGTGTGAAAAAGTGTGCATTTTGAAATAGCGGAGCTAGGTGCTGTAAATGATAACAGCAATTGTTATTATTTTTAAATAGAAGCAAATAACATTTTATGGGTACACATCATACAACACATGCCATATTCGTCATTAACCAAAAATTCATGTACCAATTTAAATTCTTCTTCAAACTGTCTCAGCTTTAAACACTGCCTCAATTTCAGTTCATGTGCTCGCCAAAACTCGGCAAATTTCTTTTTTGTTTTT
>JAECMU010040541.1:0-11121 GCA_016106625.1 Dracogyra subfuscus
GCGAACCCAGTACCTACCAGCCTGTTGTCCGGCGACTTAACCGCTAGGCCACCGAGGCCAGTACTCGATTGTTGCCGACCCTAAACACTTTGTAGACGTGTAGGCTATCACCACTAACAATAGACCGGTCATGGCATGGCGTAACATTTGTAAGAAGTCGATAAACAAAATGGCGGTTGACTTGATATAAAATGACCGATTCGGAAACATTATGTTGGCTAAAAATATGTACAAATGTTTGAACAGGCTATTGACTTTATTTTAGTACACGTCATAGTCATTAAAATCATCGAAAATTACAGATTCGTTATTTAGTGTATAGTAAATGGTTGTACTTAGGTGGCAGACAGATTCTATAACCGTACCCAAATGAGGACCGTATGTATGTATGTATGTTGGTATAGTGGTGCGGACGGGCCCGACTCCGGAAAATATGAGATGGTTTCACTATAAAGCAAAGTAAAGTCTAGAGTAGTAGGGGCCGACCCCGCTTCCTATTTCTTCTTAGAGTGGGGCGGTCATTCTTCCAGTGCTGCTAGGACAGGCTTGGACATGTAGAGACTAAACGCGAACAACCGTGGCGTTCTGCAGAATGACCGTCATACGAGTCACGAAAAAAACAACAACAAGTCGACATAGTGAGCCGGAGAAAAGACGTAGAGGCAAGGAATCTTGCTAAAAAAGAATGTAACCTGGTGGTGCAGGCTGTCGAAACAAGAAGCGTCCCAGCGTTCAATCAGTTCCAGTAGCCGCGTACATCCCAGTAGAACACTTCATTTCGCAGACAAAAACCACGAAATGAAGAAAGTACGGGAGAGACTAAATCGTAGACATTGAGAGTCGTCAAGCAGTGGGAGTCTACTGAATATTCATGAGCAAACGGTTGATCGACATCGAGTAATGTCCTGTTGTATATATATAAATTATTCCAACTGTAAATATTAATGTAACAAGTATTTAATAACATACAGTGTGGTTAATAAATTGTGTAATTGAATGTTACATAGCGTATATTAATGTGGTTGTTTGTTGTTTTCCTACTATTCTTCTGTGGAATGATCCCGCCGATATTTTGATGAATTTTACACAGTGGTTACGGTAATCTAAACGTCAAAATTGTAATGCATGTCTGTAAAACTTAATTTCATAAACCAACAACAACAAAAATCATTCAACAACTAAAGAATATATAATTTAAAATAATTACTGTATAAATGAGTACAGGTCAAACCGATTAGAAAAATGTTGTCCACTACTTTTAATTATAATTATTTGTAATAACAATTTCTCTCATGACAGAAATGTGCACACCTGCAGTATCATAATTATTTGACATATTTTTACCAATTCAGTAAGCACACAGCTACTAAATCCATCTATATTATCCAGTTGATCACATACACATTTCCATTGCTGCTGTTTTTGATGGTGTCACTGGGTCAGCAATGCCTTGTGTGTGTGTTTTTTACAGTCGACACTCCTGTCATTTCAGAGTTAAAATTTGACTTTGTAACTTGTATTATTCAACAGCATAAAAGGAATACTGCATTTTGTTGCTTTTGTATTGCTTTATAAAAGTCTTACTCCAAAGAACCAAATTCAACCACTGCATTGTTTTATTTTCCTGTATTATTATCTTTTTAATGGTTTGCTATTTCCGTATTTAGGTTTTTGAAATGGCTCACTCATTTGACCCCTGCAATATTCTCTATTGTTGGACATTAACTTTTATACAAAATTCCTGTTTTCTTCCTATTTTGTAGGTAAAATTCCTATTTTAACCCTATTTTCAGGCAACAAAAATTCCTATTTTCCTTTTTTTGTTTTACCCACCACCTTACTTGACGGCCTGCAATAGCTAACAGATACATAAATTAATATACCATATAAAGGTAAAAGTACCCTCAGCGGATGATCTTGTGCCTTCGGTGGTTAAGGTACTCTAACATCCAGCCTATTAAATTCTTAAGTGTCTCATTTTCCTACAACTATTCCTAGCATGGACAGGAAACCTACAGTAAGGTTATTCACATACCTGTATATTTTTACAAAAATAAAGGAAGGAAGGAAATGTTTTATTTAACTATGCACTCCAGACATTTTTATGTCTGGCTATATGGCGTCTGACATATGGTTAAGGACCACGCAGATATAGAGAAAGGATACCCGATGGGCTACTCTTTTCGATTTTCAGGAAGGAATCTTTTATATGCACCATCCCAGAGACAGGATAGTACATACCATGGCCTTTGTTACACCAGTTGCAGAGCACTGGCTGGAATGATAAATAGCCTAATGGGTCCACCGACGGGGATTGATCCCAGACCAAACTCACATCAAGTGAATGCTTAGTCCACTTGGCTATGTCCCACCCCACTTTTACAAAAATAGAAAATAAAAAGTACAAATAAAAAATTGTAAATATACACTGATCATTTAGATAATGGATTAATCCATTATATTCATATTTAATTTTCAGTGTTTGCATAAAAAGGCATTTATTTAGCTGAAATTAATATTGCATATAAAATGGAAAATCCACCCTGATAAAATTGAAATCTGAAGTTTATAATTTTTGCAAAACTACCCCCAGCATATATATAGTACATGTGCAGCCTTGGTGCAGTCTAAAGCCCTGACATTAGCCAAATATCATGTACCACATTGAATCATTGTTAGGTCATTTAACCCCATTCCCTCACCTCACCTGTAGGTAGTAGATAATGAATTAACCCACGATTATATATTAATTTTTACATATACTGTATATATATATATTCATGTTTACATATCTGATACAGGCGTTAAAAAACACACACAAACAAAACCCACACAAAACTATGCGATATATTATATTATTCACACATTGTTAATATTGTCACGTTTACAAACGATTAACTATGCAGCGTTGTTTGTAGTCCGGTACATCTGTCATAAACTCAGTTGCAGAGTTGACAGCAGGTGTATTGGACTACGTAGGTACGCCAAAACATTGGAAGTACAGATCAGAAGTAAAAAAACACATTGAAAAACGCTCAGTTATAGTATTTCCGTAGATACTAACTCACTGAGAAGGTAAACCCATGGCCACCACACGGGTTACTCCTACCAATTACTTTCATTTCGGCATATTCACTTTCAATGGAGTTATTTGTTTACACCACTATCACAGCATCCTTTGGTAGTGTGTTGTCAATAATTTGAGATATGCTTAGTATTAAAAGAAAATGAATCCTACATACATATTACATCTTACAAAAGAAATACCCAACTAGTAGGTCCCCTATAGACAGATTAACAAAGGAATAATCAAATACAGAGTTTTAACAAATGAAGAAAAGAAAATTTTATTCTGCCTTGTACCTAAACAAAATTCGGGGAACATGACTCAAAAGATATTAAGCAGCGCAAGTCTAAAATGTTTGGGTTTTTTAAAAACTATATTTGTACTCTTTTTTTTTTTTAACTTAAAATAAAAAAATTAAAAATAGGGAAAGATAATCAGGGTAAGCTCTTTTTTTTGGGGGGGGGGGGGAGGCGGTTTGAACTAACATTTATTTGTTTTGCACGCCTTAATGGGCACACCACATCTCACTATTCTGTCTATATTCTATGTATATTTGCACGTCTCAAAATTTTTCTTCTTCTTCAAATTATGTTCCAGTCCTTGAAAGTCTGATCCAAATATATTTGCAATTTAATTTCTAATATTTGTTCTAGGTAACCTAAAGTCAGTGTGTCATAGCTTGGTGCCATTTTGATACCCATAGCCGTCCTTTTAATTTGTTTGTAGTGTTTCCATCAAAGTAAAATATATTGTTTTCCAATATATATCTTATGCTTTATACAATTAAAGACTTTGACATTCGTTCAGGCAAAAGTCCGGGATATTTGGTTAAAAAGTATGACACTGCAGTGATTCCAAGGTCATGTGGCGTGCAAGAATATAATTTTGTTACATCAAATGTTACCAGTATGCTTTCTTCCGTTGTCTTTTCTGGCAGGTTGTTGATGAAATCCATAGTGTCTCTTGTATAACTGGTTACTTTTAATAAAAACGGTTTTAACAATATATCAATGAAATTGCTTAGTCGGTGGGTTGCATTCACCAGGTCAGCTTCAATTGGTCGTAACTGTAAGTCATTAGGATGCAATAATTCTGCATAACTTTTTCTGTGCTTCTCTGCACATGGAATTAATAACCTGGCTTTTATGTACTTTAGGAAGGCCATAAATATTACTATCCTTACATTCAACATTTGATAAATAAACAAATTCCTTTTCGGTCAATTCTCCCTCAAATCTTTAATAAATGCTTTAAGTTGTTTAAAGTTGTTTGATTTTACCTCAGTAATTTTTATGTAATTATTCTGATCCTCAATTATAGAAAGAGCCATTTGTTTGTATTCAGCTGTATTCAGGATAACAATAGCACCACCCTTATCCGCTTGTGTAATAACAACAGACTTATCATTTTCTAAATTTAATAAACACTTTCTTTCATAATCTTTTATATCTGAATTGATTTAGGATTGTTATTGAGAGGATATTTTGAAACTAATTCAATATAATCATCTAGATTTCTATTCCTACCTTTTATTGCACTCCAATAACTTTTATTCATAACTATAGAATCATCATTAGAACTGTTGTTTTCATAAAAGTATTCAATGTTTCTTAACTGGCGACAGAACTGGTTAATATCTTCTTTTAATTCTTCTATATTGTTATTCTTGGTGTAGGGATAAATTTCAAACCCTTTTCCAAGTTAAATAAAAACATAATGTAAAGAACTGTGCCAAAACAATTACAAATATTACAGATAGGTAAAAAGTAAAATTTAGAATATAAATCAGTATCTCAAAGAAATTGCAACAAAAGTTCAGGATTGATGGAATCGAAATGATTCCATCACATTTTCATTCAAATATATCTTTTCTAGTTTCCTTGAGATGATGGCACTCCACCAAAATGTGGCATACCGTCAGAGTACAATGGTAGTGTTCACACGGAGGTGAAGGATCTTTCTTCAAGATAATTGAATGGTTCAAGTATGTATGACCGATGCGAGCACAACCCAAGACTATGTCATCCTTCATGCACTGCCTATATGAGGACTGTCACTTTTCCAAGACTGACTTTACAGCATGAAGCTTATTCTCAACCTCACCGTTCCACTCAGCTTGCCAAATCGAAAATATAAATTTCTTAATACTATGTTTAATATCAGTATAACGCACACCAACCCTAGCACGAGACAAACCCAAAGCAGACTTGGCAGCAGAATCTGCACTTTTATTACCAATGATGCCAACATGGGTGGGCACCCCCAAAAATACAATATCTGTCTTAGCAATGGATCAAAAGACACACTTTCGTATCACCATCCCAGTGTGCGCTTAAAAATTTTTTGACTTGCCATCCAGGCAAGTGGTGACAGCACTTTCACTTGCCCGGTTCTATTTTCACTTGCCCGAATAATATTTTCTAAAAAAACAACAACAATATTGCAACAGATTATAAGAGAGAAAAAAAAATCAGTCGCCAGGCGAGCAACCTTATTGTCGGTTTTCAGTCGCCCGTCATTGTTTTCAGTCGCCAGGGGCGATTGGGCGACCGTTAAGTTCGAACCCTGCCATCCCCATTAAGGGTACAGCTTCATATTACGTAAAACTATATGTCAAAATTACCAAACGTTTGATATCCAATAGCCGATGATTAATAAATCGATGTGTTCTAGTGATGGTATTAAACAAAACAAACCTTAATTGTTTCAAACTGCAATAGTGTTCTTGTTTGACACCTAATAGCCGATTTAGTTTGTGTTGGGGTGTCGTTGAACACTACTTCATTCATTCATTCATTCTTTCATTCAGAGATTACGAGTGTGACCAATCCAGTGTGACCTGAGAGTTCCCCGATTTATACAACCGATGCATTTTGCTTCCTTCCTTCCTTTTTGTTTCTTTCATTTTTTTCTTTTTGTTTTTATCCCAATTGTCGGGATTTGATATGTGTAATTTCAAGTGGATTTGAGCTTGCCTTTATTCTTGTAAGCTAGGGCCTAGAGGACATAAGAGCTGTGCCCCCTCCTCACCCCACCCCCCCCCCCAACCTGTATAACTCGAATAATTCGGTAAAACCAAAGGCTGATAAACCGGCCTCGGTGGCGTCGTGGTTAGGCCATCGGTCTACAGGCTGGTAGGTACTGGGCTCGGATGCCAGTCGAGGCACGTGATTTTTAATCCAGATATCGACTCCAAACCCCGAGTGAGTGCTCCGCAAGGCTCAATGGGTAGGTGTAAACCACTTGCACCGACCGTTGATCCATAACTGGTTCAACAAAGGCCATGGTTTGTGCTATCCTGCATGTGGGAAGCGCAAATACAAGATCCCTTGCTGCCTGTCATAAAAGACTAGCCTATGTGGCGACAGCGGAAATCCTCAACAACAAAAAAATGTCAGAATTACCATATGTTTGACGTCCAGTGGCCGATAAGATAAAAAAAAATCAATGTGCTCTAGTGGTGTCGTCAAATAAAACAAACTTCACTTTTACTAAAGGCTCATATAGACCGAATGCGGCGCGTGCGTGCGGTCCGACTGTTGCGTCTGATGCACTGCGTTTTGGACACACTATACACAATGTTTTCATTACGGCGGGTCGCTTGCGGTTTTGGAGATGTACTGATCGCACGCATCCAGTCCAGACGCTTTCGTTGAAACTAACGTAGTTCGGTTTGTTTAGCCAGACCGCAAACATGTTCCTCGTTCCATCTATACGAGCCAGTGAGTTGTTAAATATTCCTTCTTTCCACAGGTTACTCCACGTCTACACCACCAACAACACGAGCCCAAACTGATGAACCTGGGAATGACAACTCGAAAACAATCCTGCTGCCTGTAATTCTGTCCCTTGTGATCACAGTTGCAGTTATAGGTTTATTCATCATCTTGAAGCACAGAAAGAAGATTCAACAACTGATATGCAGGTGGAGACAAACCCCAGACGAGGTCATAGGTCATGATCGGAGAGACGCTGGGACTGGGCCTATAGCTCACGATCATCAACCACACAGCCTAGAACCAGGTGATTAAAACATAATAAGAATTCTCTGATTCGATTCTAGCTCCAGGGCCCGTGTTAAAAACAAAATTAAAGACTAGACTTTAAAGGGACATTCCTGAGTTTGCGACAAGTTTTAAGAAGTTATCGACTAACAGAGGCTTTTTAACGATTGTAATTACATATCAAATATATTTTTATGCATAAAATATTAGTGGCTGTATATTAAACGTGTTTCTGGTAGTTCTAATATTTGTACTAGGTTAAATTTCATTTTATTTCCTAAAAAGATATTTGTTTCGTATGTACGAAATTATTTGAACACAAGATTCAGTTTGGGCTTCTTACAAATATTGAGATGACCAAAAACACATTGAATATACAGACACTGATATTCTAAACAAGATCATGTATTTAAGATGTAAGTTTTATCGTAGAAATAGTTTATTAGTCGGAAACATCTTACAGTGCAGCAAACTCAGGAATGTCCCTTTAATAAAGTCTAGACATTAACGTATTGCTATTTGAATGGCGTTACCATGACGCTAATATCTGGACTTTATTAAAGTCTAGACTTTAAGTTTTATAAGCACGGGCCCAGATGTGTGTGTGTGTGTGTGTGTGTGTGTCTGGGGCGGAACTTTTCTGATTGGGGGGGGGGTCCAAGACAAAAAGGGCACCATAACATTATGAAAAGGCACTATGGAAGAATTACACACGGTTCACATGGACCATAATATAATAGTGCTACAACAGGGACGCTGGCATAATAATAATAATTTATGAAAAACCTAAATACATTTGTAAACAAACCTAAAAAAAACCTAAATAAAAGGGGCACTTCTCAAATTTGAGGGGGGTCCGGACCCCTTAGACCCCCCTCTAGATCCGCCCCAGTGTGTGTGTGTGTGTGTGTGTGTGTTTTGGGGGATTATCATCTACATCGCCACTAGGTAACCACTTGATCACCTGAAGCTGTAATGAAGATATTGGTGGAATACAGGGGCGGATCATGGATTTGTTTTTAGGGAGATGGGAACTAAGGGAAAAGGGCACATGGACAGTCTTGTGAAAAGGGAAACCCAATTATTTTCACTGGTTCCCGCCTGGATTTTCCTGAGAAATGTACCATGGACAGGTACCTGGGATACCCAAAAGACAACATGATCTTTATTGGATCTAATGACAATTGATTTAAGGTAATCAGACCTCCACGCAAGGTAATTATCGTTACCCTGACTAAGATTCTGGAGAACTATTTAAAATATTACCATATTGATGTTCACAAGCCAAGGGGAGCTAAACTTTAAATTTACTCCCCTTGAACTAGTCTCGGGGGAGTGATGGACAGCGAGAGAGATAGCTCCCCTTAAATGACGAGGTCTGTGTAATGTATTCATAACAATGATTAATATATTATGACGTGTGCAGAAAATATTGAAATTTTTATATACAACTTAAACGAGGTGATAAAAAGTCATTCTTCCGAAATTTCGTTCAGGCAATCAGCAGGCGATTTTGAGGCCTGCCCTAAAGTCAGGCAGCGAACGTTTCGCTAACATTCGCGAATTATTTGATTGGTTCCCGACGTGGCCATTGGGTTTAATGTGAAGCGCATAAGCCAGTCTAGCCCATGGGCGTCATTTGGTGGGGGACAGTTGGGACATGTACCCCCCCCCCCACACACACACACACTTTTAGCAGTGGAGGGGACAGAATATCTGATGTCCCCCCCCCCCCACACATATTATAACCCAATTGTCCCCCCCCACACTTTTCCCTTGCAAATGATGCCCATGGTATCGCTACACTTGCACTATCGAATATATTTAATTTAATATTAAACACACAGCACACGCAGTTACTGTATCCATATATATATATAATATAAGTACATTATATAGCGTCGTTTTAATAAGAGTAATATATTAAAATTTAACTTTTTTTTCTTCTTTTTAGTTGATATGTTAAGTCTGCAAAAACAAGATGAGAACATTAGCAATGGAGTCGGTGCCGACCAGTCGCATGCAGTCTTGAGGAATGGTCAAGAAAGTGAACAAATCCACGCGCAAGAAAGTGATGGGATGCTTGGAGAGCAATCTGAACAGCCAAGTGTAAAATACTGATGGATTGACGTACAGAGGCATTTCTAATACTCTTCAAAAAAAAAAAAAGAAAAAAAAAAAAGAAGAAGAAGAAAAGTTCACATCAGCTTAATGGTTTTAAAAAGGAAATATTGCCTGGTACAGGACGACATCGACAAGTGTGATTGTCAGTAACTTCTTGGTGGCAGTTTGCGTTCTGGTACCTGATATAAAAATAATAAATGTAACAGGACGGTAGCCAGTCAAATCGTAGGCAGATGTTTATGAAACAAAACCCACATCAAAAAACAAAAAAACGACTTCGTACTTAAGGCAGCTCAGGTGACAGTGCAGTGGTAACAGGTGTTTGTCTTTAAAGGTACATTCCCGACTTTGCTGCTATTTTTAAGATGTTATCGATTAACATAGACGTTTTAACGATTGTTCTGTATAAAATATTAATGGCTGTATATTAAATGTGTTTCTGATGGTTCTAATATTTGTACTAGGTTAAATTACATTTTATTTCCTAAATATAATTGTTTCGTACGTACGAAGTTATTTGAAGACAAAATCCGGTTTGGGCTTCTTACAAATATTTAGACAACCAGAAACACATTGAATACTATAGACAGACACTGATATTCTAAACAAGAAAATCTATTTAATATGTAAGTTCAGTCGTAGAAATAGTTTATTAGTCAGAAACATTTTACAATCAGCAAACTCAGGAATGTCCCTTTAAAGCATTGGATATGCTCATAAGCGATGATACACCTGTCTCCAGTCCAGCATGGTGCTCTGAGAACGCTTCCACCATGTATTCGGCAATGTAATGCCGAAAGCAGTTCCACCTTCTGATGTGGTGGATTTCTTTTAAACTGCCCAGAGTGGGATTGTTCCATCTGTCAGGTCGGGTGATTTGGCTGTTGTAGGTCGTATGACAGAAATGGGCATCCTCTTACAGGTACATACAAACATGTTCCAAACAGACAAGCCAGTGTAGTTCACAAGGCATCATGATCGAATTGCAGTTGGGACAGACACACGGACATAAAATCATCATCACCACCGTGACAGTTCACCATCATAATCATTATCAAATTGCTCAAGCCATCTTCTGTCCACTCATGTCTTCCATAAACGATATCTCACAATTTGTTTTCCATCTTGCTGAATATCACACGGTCCTGCTGGCACCTGGCTAGGAAAAACAAGCGGGTGGATAGGGTTATGACATTTGTTATATTTTAATATTATTTAAAATAGTTTTTTTTAGAATGTTACTTTTTGCAGCTCAGCTTGTTATCGCACGTCATAGGATTATGTTTATATTCATGGCAGCCATTTTGGATTGAATGAGATATTTTTGCGAGCATCTTGTATTGTATCATCCTGGATCAGCAAGTGCAATGCGTGCTGCAGCTGTCCATGTGGACCTCCTGACAACTTTTTACCAGGGTCACAAGAACTCCACCTTTTAATATATATCTACAAATGTATTTAACCTTATCCATTATAAGAACTGTACCTTTTAGTTATCTATTTAAAATCATTTACTAATGAAACAGCTTCTATAGATGCTACACGTGCAGTACTCATCTGCTTAATGCACGTAACATGACGTGGAAGGTTATGTACACTAGCAGATGTCTTTGAAGGCAGAGACTCTAGTATCACCACGTAAATATTGATACTACGTTTAGTTAATCAACAAATCTGCAACACACATTTGAATATTATTATTATAACAGAGAGAAGCTAAAGTCTGTGGTGTTTAAACAGTGAAATAGTCAAAAATAACTAGAGCTTGTCCCATTAATAATGTGTAGATAGATAGATACATACATACATACATATGTATGTATATTGTACATACAAAACTATTATTGAAAAAAAAGAAGAAGAAAGAAATGTTTTATTTAACGACGCACTCAACACATTTTATTTACGGTTATATGGCGTCAAACA